>JANZLX010000063.1:174175-204012 GCA_025531955.1 Erythroxylum orinocense
TCTGTCCCCTACAACCAAACACATCTGTCCTGGAGACGGAGACAAGATTCTCTGTTCTGTCCACCATAAACCAAACAACTCTCTGTCCCCAGTTTCCGTTCCGTTCCGTTCTGTTCTGTTTTGTTCTGTTCCGTCTTCAGCTGCCGGAGACGCTAACCAAACGCAGCGTTAGGTTGCCTAGGGCATAAGGGACATGATGACTTGACGTCATCCTTACCTTCCTTCAACTTATCATTGGCAATGACTGCTAAGGGTTCTAAACTCAACGGTAGCAACTAAACACGAGGGTTGCGTTTATTGTCGGATTTAACCCAACACCTTACAGCACGAGCTGACGATAATCATGCACTACTTGTGTCTACGTTTCCAAAAATACCCCTCTTTTTAAAGAAGATTCGCTGCATGTCAAGCTGTGGTAAGGACATTCGAATTTAAATCTAAATTTCATTAATAAACTCAAATTTGATTTTCATTAAAATTGTCTTTTTTTTAAAACCTCTAGTCTAGTAGCAAATATAACTCCAACCTTAAATATATTTCATATTTAAAAAGTAAGTTACAAAATCAATATCATCTAATAAATAATTGAATAATATTAATTACACATCAAGACTTCGACCTTAAACCTGGCAACTTGTCAATGTCAACGTCTAGAAAGCATTATCCTGAGCCACAAGTTTTAACTCCTTATCCATTCTATACTCCATTTCCATGGCTGTCTCTAACAATCAGAACTAGCAGAAAGTGTTAAGGATCATTCATGGACCCTGGAATGCAAGTGGCGCTTCCCATACTTGGAATTGTAGCTGCTGCTGCTGTTACTTTCTATGCTGTTAGCTTCTCTGAACTTCGAGAGGTATTACCATCTTTAATGTCTCTTATCTGTCTTGTGTTTGCGTTCTTTTAGTGTAATTTTTTGATTCTTTGGTCGAGTGTGTGTAGAAATCTTTTAGGGACTTGGACGAATCAGAATATGATGATGAAGATGGAAGCTTCAAATCATCTTTTAGGTCCAGGGAAAGGAGAGCAAGAAGAAAGGCCAGAAAAGAAGCCAGAAATTGATATCAAAATTGATACTCATGCCTGGTTAAACTTTGGTTTCTTTTGAATTCACTCAAAATTGGAACCTGTTTTTATTTTTAAGACAGTCGCTGGATGTTGTATTTCCATGATCATTTCAGAAATACCATGTTTTTGGCAACCCTCTTGTATGATTTGTTAGATCATTAAAACATGAGGTGATATTGAATATAAAGCAGCTAATGGAAACTGCTTGTTACCCATTTTCATGGCTCATCCAAAGTGGATTAAATAAAATGGTGTCTCTGCTTATCTATTTTTCCATTATTTAAACAATTATTTGGTAACTGTGATCACGGTCATTAATGGCGGATTGTGGCTATGAAAGATCACAAAAAACATCTTGGGCTGAAAGATCCGCAAATGCTTTATTCAAGTGTCAGGATGTCAAAATACTCAATGCATCAGCTTTACATCAAAGATTTAAGAGAATTTTCTTCATTGTATTCTCTGCAGCTGTTTTCAGTTTCACTTCTTCAGGGATTTTAGCTCTGCAACCCTCTCTTCAGTAGCCTTCAGAGCTTTCCCATATATGCTAATTAACTGCAAAAAGATAAGTAATTACTTGAGTGCATTATGCTCTGCTCAATTCCATAGCTCTGAGGTGTTAAATTCAGGTTATGGAGTAAAACTATTCCCCTCAGTCATCTATTCCCTGATCATCCCTCAATATCAAATTTACACCGAAAACGCGTAAAAGATATCATCTTTTTATCAGCCGTGACAAAAGCAGTATTAATGAGAAGTACCTCGTCAACTTCCTCGGGTTTGAATATGAATGGAGGAGACATCATTATGTTATCTCCAGCAACACGTACTAAGAGGCCATTCTCCTGACATTTTTGTCCAAAATATGCGCCTACTCCTACAATATATATGGTTAACAAGGTTTATTAACAAGGGGAGATAAATCTTGAGAAAACAGAAAGCACTTTAAGAACTCCATTTTGGTCTGTTGGCTTCTGATGGGATAACTAAAAATGGATGAATGTTCTATGGGAAAACCATAATAAGAAAGCAAAATTGAAAACTTGCCCCATTCTGCAGGAAATGGATCCTCAGGTGACTTGTTGTTTGCAAACTCGGTTCCAAGAATCAAGCCAGTTCCCCTAATCTGACAAAGGGAAGTATTAACACCTAAGTGTTTAGCATCTTATCTTCTCCTATTAACAACTTCATCGAAAAGTATAAACGAAGCTTTTACCTCTCCGATAATAGGACTGTCAGAAAAGGCCTTCACACCATCTTGAAACTTGGGTGCTATGCTATTTACTTGATCCAAAATATTTCTTTCCCTATAAACAAGAAGTTAGTTTACTCAGTGCTAATGAAAAATGAATTCGAATCACACTGCAGCTGTAGTTGTAGTCCCCAGATTTTAAGAAAAGAGTTAGCATACTTGTATATCTTGAGTGTTTCAATTGCAACTGCACAGGCTACTGGGTGGCCGGAGTAAGTGAAGCCATGAGAAAAAGAACCTGAAAGAGAGCACATGTTAAAGAGTTCTACAGACTGTTAACATCCAAAATCTACCAATTATTGGAAATTATCAGTTTGGTAACTTGTATTATATCACTTTGCTACTATAAACTCACCGAGTTTGTTGCTTTGAGAGTAAATCACATCTGCAATTTCAGGGCTTACCATAACAGCTCCAATCGGCAAATATCCAGAGGAAAGAGCCTAGTAAAATCAACTCATTCAGAAATATAGAAATATGTTCTCACAGAAAGCGATGCTATAGTCGCATTTCTTCAACAGTACCTTAGCTACAGAAACGAGGTCCGGTTTGATGTTGTACTTCTCACACCCAAACATTGTTCCAACCCTACCAAATGCACAAATCACCTAAAACAAAAGAGAATAACAACGAAATCCTAGCTTAGACCTTGCATACTACTGGTAACATTTGTAGAATGAGCGAATCTGTTAAGTACCTCATCCGCAATAAAAAGAATGTCATACTTTTTCACTACAGCTTGAACCTGTAACAGAAAGAAAAGCAGTAATGATGAAGTGCATTCAGGCCATAGTTTAAGCTCTCCTGTGTTAAATAAGAAGATAGCGGAACAACGAGCCAGTATAAGACATTAACAGCCACTATAACAGTACTTAACCACCAACAAGCCTCACGAGTTATAACAAAGAACAACTTAAATTCACTTTGACATAAACATTAGAGTTAAAAGGCAACTTAAATATCCATTAACTAGTAGTTCAATAACAATGAGAATAAAACATATCTAGCCATCTTTGATACATGAAGGTGCACGGCATTTGGAGAATGTGCTTTGCCAATTCAAGTATGACAAGCTACTAAGCCTCACCTTATCAAAATATGTCGCTGGTGGAGGAATTACACCTCCTGCCCCCATAACAGGTTCAGCTATAAATGCAGCAATCTGAAATCAACAATCAGGTGCTTATTAAATGTTGTGCTTTCTAAGTACCATAAGAGTATGCATTCAAAACAGTAAAGAAAAAATGATTTCAATGGGAAAATGGAAAAGAGTAAAAACTTAATTACCGTCTCTGGTCCCTCCTTCAAGATTAGATTTTCCAAATTTTCTGCCAATCGAGTCGAGAATTCCTCCTCTGTCTCACCTGGAACATGCATGACACAACTTTTCATAATATGAATCTTATCACATATAAATATCCCACGAATGCTAACAAAATTCCAACCTGGAAGATGATACCGCCAGTAATGAGGACAGTCAGTATGTAACACAAAAGGAGCTGGTAAATCAAATTTTTGGTGCAAAGCTGGAAGGCTGTGATATAAGAAATGCCAGTCAGTTTTAAGTGAATTGTCAAGTGTGTTTAGCATTTAATTCCTGAAGGAAATACAACTCTAGCATTTACCCAGAGAGACTGGCTGCTATCAAAGTTGAACCATGGTACCTGACAAAATGCAAAAGATTGTTGTAGGAAAAATCACAACAGGGAATGGAAAGTTAATCTCAGGAATTGTAGCATCAACTTACGATTTTGATCGAGCTATAAACTTTTTCTTCTTAGGTCTACCAAGAGCATTATTATAGTACCATACCAGCTTCACCTGAAATTGAAATATGTAATATAGGTAATACAGTTTTATCAGCATTGCCACAGCAGTTACTTTCCTTAGATGTGAACTTAGAAAGAAGTGGTGTATGTCAACGTAGAAATTCCTATCCCTAGGGGTGTGCTTAATCGAACTGAACTTAGTTCCAAATCAATTGAACATTGGCGGATTGAAAATTGAATTATATTAACCCAATAGAGCATAATCACCCACCAAGATCCCATACTATCAGATTTGCTGGGTTGGGCAGTTCTATTATGATTTGGGTACTGCAAAAATATTGCATAGAACTGACAAGACAAAATCAAAACTTAAGCAATAATTCAGGAGCTTATAGCAAACAAGCAAACCTGAGTATCATTGGCTTCTGATCCACTGTTTGTGAAAAAAACTTTAGCCATTTTTCGAGCTGTAAAAGTTTCTAAAAGGTCCCTCGCGAGATCCTGTTCAATGTAAAAGGCTCTCATGTGAGACAATTGTTAGACAATATTTAATCAGATATTTGTAAAGGAAAAGGCAGTGACTCCAGAGTTAGCAGAAAAAGGAAGATATGACTGAATCATGCAAATCTTGTGCATTTGAGGAAGAACTCTACAAACAGAAGCAGGCATTGCTCGTGAGATAATGCGATTGTTATTTATTTCAATATGGAATGCCAGTATAAAATTTTGGTACCAATGAAGGTTTTGTTGTACGATTCCAGAAGGAGTGGTAAAATGGCAGGGTATTCAATTGGGCAGTTGCAGCCGCTATAAGCCGTGGTTCATTTCCTCCTGTAGATTTGCAAATATTCTATCAGGAATAGTTTCCAATTCTTTCCACCAAAGAAGCGTAACATGGAAATATGCATTAAAGTGAACACAATGCATCTCATGATATGGCATCACAGTGACCTGTCAACTATAAATTTCAAAGGAAAAGAGTAACTGCAATCCGCATAATCTCTAAGTCATGCTGCTATTAGATTTTTGCCATACATGCACTTAGGCTACACACTGCAGGTATCCTAATCTTGATACCTGTACTGAGTAACTTCAGATAAGTACGGTACTCTAACCACCAGTATATAATTCTGAGCTTTCATTTCCTAGTAGACAAATTTCTACCCACTTCAGAGCCCTGTGATGTTTCTTATTCGTGTCAGTTTTCTTTTCTGATTTCCCTTTCATGCCCCCTTCTTTCAAGTTTTTAGACAAGTCTGAACTTCAGTTTCTCTTACGGCCTTACCATTACCAGTAGATGTTATTTAAAGATCAAAACTAAAGTAACACAAACAATCGGCAAGTAAATCCAACTACATATTCAGGATGAGTAAAGTATAACTTCCAGCAGACAATCTAAGATGAAAAGAATTGGTAACAGAGTAAGACCACTTGAAAGGTGATGAAAATATCATATTACCTAATGCTGTGCACCAAAGACCAGCTAGAGAATCAAGATACTTGTTCCCATTAATATCATAAACATAGCTACCCTGATCATCGAAAAATTTTCAGTTAACCAAATACACAGAGAGAGAGGGGGCATAATTAGAAAAGAAAACTGAATGTCCAAGCAAAAGATAAGTAAATGTTGCATACATCAACAAAATTAAAATCAAGTTTACCTCAGACTTCTCTATGATCAGAGGATTTGTATCAGTAGTTTGCCACCCAGCAGTGAAAGGTGCCAGCATATCATGCCCCTTAAAACTACATTTGTAAAGATTCATTAGGAACTAGGTATGCACTAAATTTGACTTGCACCCTATACAATTGCAAGGAAAGAAGTGATTGATCATCATAATGAGCACAACCAGGAATCTAGAAGTGCAAAGAGTAGAAGTAGATATAGGGAGAGGGAAGAGATTGACAGGTCCTCACAATGAGTCATTAACAAACAAGCACTCTCACCTGTTATCATCCTTAAAATCAGTGGTGGAATCATCCTTCTTTACAGATACTTCTGTACTATATAATCCCGCCAGCAATTGTCTGTGAATAAGATTGCCTTTTGAACATCCAGGAGCAGCAACTTGTTTAACATAAGAGCCAAGCTGTGAGTGAAAGAGAAAAATAAATCACGAAAGTGGAACCGAATGATCAAGCCAAGCATTCAGACTATGTCTATAATTCCATAAAACCAACAAGAAAGCACGCGATGGGAGGTCAAAAACGACAAGGCCGTTCAGTATTATCACTACAAGGTATCAGAAGAACATCTTTCACAGATATTCATAATTTGCGTTACTTTTGACCACCAGAAAACACAGATATTACTATGAACCATAAAAATCAAAGCTTTTAACCTGAACAACAACTCCAGATTCATAAACAGATCAGTCACGACAATCTACTAGGAAACAAGATATGATCCGAAAAACCAGGAAAACGAGAGAAAAAAAAACGGGTCACAGAAACTCTGGAAGAAAAACAAACATGGGTGGAAAAGATTCAAGATTTAGATACCTGGGTTTTGATAGTGGATCGACAGAGCTTGTTTAGAACCATCTTTGTTCCACTGTTCCTGGTTATTGGCTAACTAGTCAGAGAGATGCGATGAAACATGCAAAAGGACAGGAGTTGATGTCACTATGAAGAGGAACAGTTAAACAGCTGTCTTTCTACGATAATGTTAATCGTTTTCCAAAGATAATTATATAAAACCAATGGACCCAACTTGCCAGAATACGTTATAAATTGTCACTTTCTCAGTCATTTCCAGTAATTTTGCTGATTCTGTTCTGGGGGTACATTCATTTCAGCTTGTACACGAGCCAAATAATTACGGTTTATTTTCCTAAGAAACTAAAGTTTAACGTACCCCCCAACCTTATCAAGAATCATACAAGTCAATCAAAGATGATGGGGAGGAAGACGTTGACTAACACAGAACTAGAATTATGAGGTGCGTTGGAAGTGACTGATGGATGTGTCCAATTCTGAGTCATTTACAGATAAGACATTATCTTATCTTCATAAAAAAATCTAAAGGTTTTAGAGTTGCACTCTTTTTTCAATTCTTAGTAGATTACTTGTAAAACACAAAGTCAAATAGCCTTTTGTCTGTACAAGTTGATGTTCATACGGAAAGCTCCTTACTTTTGGGAAGAAGTAAGCTATTGGGTCTGTAATCTTTTCAAGTTGCATATAGTTTTTCGGGATCTTTTGTTTTTTTTTTAGCTTTCAGTTTTTATTTTTAATTTTTTTGTTTGAGTTTTTTCTTTTAAATAAAAACAAAAATTGTTTAGTTGTTAATATTAATGTAATTATATTTTTATCACTAATAATAATTACATATTAAATAAAACTTAAAGATAAATTATTTTTAATTTAATACATTTATTTAATCTTTTATATAATATTTATTAACAAATTATTACTTAAAATTAAATTAAATTAAAATTTTATTTAAAAATTAATATTTAATTGAAATATATTTTAATTATTAAATCAAATTTTATTTGAATATTTATATATTTTTAATTTAATTATTTATTAATAATTATTTAAATTTAATTACATATAATTTAATTATGAATAAATTAAATTAAATTATTCATAATTTTATTGATAATCAATTTTAATTTATTAAATATATAACGTTGAATTAAGTGGCTAGAAATCTCTCATCAACCATACTCTGTCCCTTGCCTGACCACTATCCTCGAATCCTGAGTTCTCCAAAGTATCTGGACCATGTGTAAACAAGTATACAGTATACAAACAAATGAATATTTATTCATAGATGTTGATTGTAACCTCCCAAAACCAATTGTCATTTGTCTGAACCTCTACTCGTAGGACAACCTCTTCGTTGCCTCACGACGCAATTTGAGCTTTTTTACGTCAGAGATGGATACAGACCCTGAGGATTTCCGCCATTGAAAACCAACAAGTGTTCTGACCACAAGACCACACAAAGCAAACGGACAGGCACATGTTCGAACTATTTAATCAAACCAAAAACAGGACAACGAGATAGGATGATTGACGAATGCTTGTAGTACCTAACTGTTCCTGAAGTTTCGGAAAGTTTCACAGGTCAGAAGGTAGTTAGAAGACAACCATATTGGAATATACATATTAAACCATGAATCTGTGATGATTTCATAGCTCTTACTGTGAGTGCATTGTATCAAACTGTGGTCAATAAGATCAATCAAGTTTATGAGAACTATCTTTGTTGGCAGGCAAAGAAGCTTGTGACTACATGCAACTAGATCAAGTTGAGAGTTCTGGTCTCAACAAGGTAAACACTTGTGTTGTTATTTGGAGCTTGAGACAGTCAAAAAGCATAGCTTTGATGATGAAGACAAGCACAAGTTTTATAGAATAATGCTACATCAGAAGAAAACAATAGTGTGGAAGAAGAAACTGAATGCTTTTCTTCATAAACTCATTAATGAATCCGAATGAACAGCACCCAGTTAACAGAATCCTACAGCAAACCCCTTCTACCACAATTTGCAGAGAGAAACAAGTTCTTCAGACAACTTCGCATTTTGCAATCTTCACCTGACCACATTTTAAATCATGAAGTAAACCGAAGAACAGCACTCTCCACACAGCTGGATTGATAAAACTTCAAAACTGCAACATTCTGAGGTTGAGCAATTTCCACAAGAGATTTCCTCTTCAAGCTTGCCTTTCAGAGCTCACTCAAGTAATTCGATGGAAGCTGTTTGATTCCTGTTGGAATTATAGCTTAACTCTACGACCCAGAAGTTGAGTTGTGCTCATAACCCCCAGGGACAAACACAGGGAGTTGATTTGAAGTTGAATCTCTTTTGAATTTAGACTCACGAGGCAAGTTGAGCATCAACCTTTGTTTGCTCTCTCTCGAGCCAGAACCTCCGTCATTTCTCAAGCCATCTCTAAATGGGACACTCAAAAGAGGGCCACCATAGAAAATGGAGTCCCCTGTGTACATAAGCCTCTCTGCTTGCTGCTCTGAAGGCTTTGCTGCAGAAGAAGAGGGCTCTTGCGATGGAATCGCTGGTTTTCTACTAGGATTGTTCATCTGAGCCGTAGATTTTGGCAGCCCTATCTGCATTGTTGATCTGTTGTTAGCTTCTGATGCTGACACAGGAACAGATACAAACCTGCCAGCATCCTGGTCCCAAACAACAGATGTCCTCTTAAAATCTCTAAGAAGAGAAGTAGCTGGTGCTGATAAGAATGAAGGATCGCTGCTATTTCCCTTCTGCATGATCCTTTCATCAAACCCTGACATATAATGTGGTACTGGGTTGTTAACATGGGAAACAGCTGGCCTAGAAGATAAAGGCTTATCAGCAACAAAGCCAGAGACTGATGTTGGATTGATACGTCCCAAACTGTGACTCTGTGGTAGAGGGCCAAGTGCAAGTGACTCATGAATGTGGCTTGGGCTACTGAAGCTACTAGCACTCTGAGTCCCAGTTTCATACCCATCCCGGCTACCTTGGCTTGGAGCAAATGAGCTACCTAGTTGAGATGACCTCAGCTCATTCTTCATCTCTTTGTTTAGCCCCTTATCAGTACTCACACTACTTCTGACACTCATGTTTCCGCTAGAAGTGTATTCAGGATCTGGCAAATGCCGATTGTCAACTGGTTTTAGAACAGATGAAGATGCCCGGGCTTTGGCTGCTGCCCTCATGGCTTCAGTGGAATCTAATTTTGCAAGTCTCCAAGCACTAATTCGAACAGGCCTCTTGGGTACCTTGTTCCCTCTTTCAGCACCTCCAGCCGCATCAGGATCAACAGTAGAAGGTACCATCCCAGGCTCCAGGTGAGGAATAACTTCGTCCTGATACAGACAAAAAAAGGGCATGTTTCATACATCCATGCAAGGTATAAGCCCTTTCCAGAAAATTATTTGTTGTTGTCTCATGAAATTTACAGTAAAACCAAACAATGCCATGGATAAATGGCACCTGTTAACCATTAAATCTCTCAATCTTCATAATTTTTAAGATATTATTAAAGTAGATTTGGAAGAAAAGTTATTGATGCCAAAATGTAAGAGCTTCACTAGTTCATTCTTAAAGGTTATGGATTAAAACTCCATACTCTGCAGCCATTCCAGTTGATAGAAAACAAGGATCTCTGCCTACCAAACTACCAGCTGCATCTCTGGTATACATAAAGTAAGCTTGTTTTACACCTCACAGACGAACTTTACTTATATTTCAAAGATCAATAAAAGTATAATGATGAGTCAACACAGAAGTAAAGACCTCTGTTTGCTTAAAACCAATGTGAGTGCAAGACGAGCTGAAGTTTCTAGCCCATGGATCTAGTACTGCTAGGCACAAAGTAGACATCTTTCTAGTGCCATTATAGGGTTCCAAGAGAAATAAGAAACTGAAAATTGTGTGTGAGAGAGAGAACAGCCAAAAGATGAAAACAAAATCATCAGATATGTTAAAAACCTAAAAGTTAAAAAGTATGATGTGTGTCCAAACTGAGTAATGTGTGTCCAAACTGAGTACGTATCATCACTTGGGAAGTCCCTAAGGTTCTTATGGAACCAAATTTACGGTTTCAAAAGAGCAATTTCGTCACAATTGCATTAGATATGAACAGATGTTGAATGGTATCTCGTGAACCCAAAAGAATTCAAAGTTTTATAATGACCTTCGCATCAGCTATTCACAATCAAATACTCTTTCCATTACGACTAATCTAAATCATTCTGTGTGGATTGCAGATCTACATCAGAAATCTATGCAATTACGGTAGAAATTATGTAGAATATATCAAGAGATGTACAAAGAGTAACAAAGCATTCACAGGATGATACCTCATAATCCACAAATACTCTAGGAGGTGTACACCAAGCACCCTTGTACTGCAGACCAAGAGAACTTCCTCCGCTGAAGCCAGTTGTAGCAGATCCCGTTGGGGAGTATAGCAAATTTGGTAGCTCCTCATCAGCAGGTGCCTCACTCATTGCTCTCATGGCCACAACATACTCATAGGTTGTAATACCCTAGTTCAGTAAAAGAATGGAAAAACTTCAAGAAAATAACAACTGCATCTATTGCTATTTTCTCAATTTAGAAGAACAAGTTACAATACAAGACAGAAGATTAAAAGGGCAATCAGGCTTCAAAAGTCTAGCGCTTAACAGTGATATCACCTTAGATGTGATAAATCATGTTGTCTGAACTTTGATCTATGAAAACTCTGTATCTCCCGTAACCAACTAAATTATCTATCAAGATAACAGAAAATAAGATATTTCCAATGAAATGATGACCTTTCCAGAGTTTGCAAACACATTCCTTCATCCACCATTTAATTGCCAAAAAAATTAAAACTTTCCATTTAACATCGAAAAGCAGTTAAAATATTCCAAATATAAAGTTATCACACTTCAACAACCAAATGAGTAATATAACAACAAAATAGTGCCCAAAGCAAAGCCTCTCAGACACTAACCTTTCTGATCAATATCATGTGGAAAAAGAAGAGTTCACCCAAAGGTATACAGGCCAGGATTGAAACTGCAGTACATAAAGCCTGAATATAGAGATTGAACATCACAAAATACTCAAGCTGATTTTTAAAAATGAAAGATATGAGCTAAAGCTTGGTCTAGGGAATTTCTCGTAGATGTACCACAACTGTCGCAAAAGGAGCTCGAGAGAAACCATTCCCAAGTGTGTCAACAATTTCAGCATCCATGCTCTTCTTGTTGATAAAGCAGCGCACTAGAACTGCAATACCGACTCCAGCTTCAAGCACAAGCTAAACGACAGATGTAGAATCGGAGAACAAGAGCAACAGAGAGTGTGTGAGAGACAAAAACATTTGCTATTGTCAACCAAACACAGATGAAGAATATCGCATGAATTAGATACTAAAGTAACACATACCCACACAAGACTAGTTGCCATGAGCGAAATAAAAGTCACATAATTTTTGTATCCGACACAGTTATTAAGCCACTGCAGCCAGATGATAATAACAGTCAGTTCCGGTATAAAATGTAGTCTCTGAGCTTTAAGCTGCATGTATGATGCATATTTGCATGCGCTAAATGAATGAATACCAAACTAGAAATGCAGAGATACCCTGCAATGGTGATCGAAGCCATCCACACATTTATCACAACTTCTGCAGTGCTTGCTGAACTTGCGTACCTGCAAATATCAGAGGTTTCATTCTAATAAGCGAAACCAGAGCCATTTTTTAAAGGCCCTCCTTTGGAAAATAACTAGAGGTTATCAGGTTTCCTTCATTGTTTTTCCAAAGAGAGAAGAGAATTGATCAAGATAAATCTGAATCTCAAAAACCAAGATTTGATAGAAGGGAAAGTAAACAAATTGACCTCCTCTAGAACTCCAGGAAGCTCGGGCAAAATCTAGACTCTTGATACCAAAAAAAAAAAGAAAAGGTCTATACAATTATGGATAAGGACCCTCAATAGCAAGCATAAGCAATCACGAAAAATCCATGGATAAATCACATTGTAATGAAAATTGAGGAATCGTTCTGAGACAGGGAACGTAGAGAAAAGGAAAGTAACTATCACAAAATGTAGACTATTGGATCATACCTCAGCATTACACAATGTACAAAACAAAGCATCTTCACTATTTCCTGTCTGTTCAGCTGTCAGTTCATGTTTACGACAATCTTCATGTACAAAAACAGCACAAAAGATCCCTCCAATATTAAAAAATAAACTTCGGGTTGGTGGTTGCAAAACTGCATCCACTCTCTCAATGTCTCCAACTGGGCCTTTCCTACTCGAATGGGCTGCAGGTAATGAGCTTCGAGAAACAGATGATGGGGAAGAATGCATATCAATAACAGACTCGTCAAATTTGCTAGGTAGATCCTTTGCTGACAGCCCATTATTCAAATTGGGTTTATTTTCCACATCACCATTGAATTTGGACATTATGCCAGGATCCGCCGGGTTAATTGCAGTACATCGCACATAAAGAATGAAAACAAGGAGAATCTACAATAGTGAAGTACAAAAGAGGATTAATACAGTATGAAGCAAGAAAACTATTGTGCATGATATTTTCTTTATACACAACACAAAAAGAGGAGCTTTTACAAAATGACTCTACATCTATGGTATAACATGCAATTTGTTCCCTAACAACTATCATTGTCACGGAGGTATTAGGCTATTTTCTATCTGTTCCAGAATATACTAAATTGAAAAATAAACAAAACCACCAGACCCAATATCTCAAGGAAGAACCTCAAACACAGAGAAAACGAATAAGTTAACGTACCACCGGAGTGTAAGTAGCAATCATAGCATACTTCCAAATGTGGCGACCAAGAAAAGGAGCAAAAAAAGCATAAAATGCAATGACCAATAGGCAGAACACAGTGATTGCAACAACCTGTCAAAGACAAGGGACAAAATTTGAAGCTCAGTTAGCATGAAGAATTATGGAAGCAGCCAAGACATGATAACTTGGAATAGTTGAAAAAGATCCTAACAGAAGTATCAAAAAATTAGAATTTATCTGAGCCATGTTTCATGTGCCAATAATGTAGCAGTTTATTTTAATTTAATAATGAATGACAAGCAAAGTTGACTTTGAATATCATATCATAGTGAAAGAGAAAAGTATGTCATGGATGACAAGCTTTTGGCATAGTCTCAATGTCCAAGCAAAATATGCTTCATAATGTCAATATAGAAATTTCTTATTTCAAAATGTAAAGATCAATTTTGGTGGCAAAAATTTGATATCAACTTGAGTGAAACATGGAGACTACATCTTCCAATTTTGTCACTCATGCTATTCGGCTACAGATTCTGATAAATCTAATAATAGGACCACATCAGAAAATGCAAATCTTATGAGACCAACCCAGCTTAGTACACGTTGGCTTTTTCTTCACTACTTATTTTGCACGAAAACAGGTGGAAAAGCTCTTGACCACTTGAAATATGGAAGAAATAGTAGACTGCTGATCGTAAAAGACAACCGACAAGAAGAAGTAAATTCCCACTTTTTAAGGAGTTATTTGTAGACTATAAAGATTAGCTAGAAATAACAAACTTAGGGCTTCATAAATCACTGTACTCTCTTGAAAGAAGGCATATATAATCCCGCAACTTTTTAAGATGGGCCGTTCATAAATGGTAAAATCTTGCATGTTCAAACCAATGACGCAAAATAGATGTTAAAAAAGAAAGAAAAACATCATGATCCCTCAGCATTTCTTTTAGCTGTTAGATCTAAACAGCTTGAAACACTAAACTTATAAATTACAATTTTACAACTCAAAGGACTACTAACAACTTGAAATGTTTCTGCTAGCTACTCCTTGCAACATCACTTCAAAATGAAGCAAGAGATACAAAGATAAGGAAACTTTGTCCACCCGCTAGTCCAATATATGCAACGTCTCAATCAATTAAAAGTCCTGCACGCCCGATCCTAGTTCCTTTCTATGGTCCTCTATTTCTCAGAAACCAAATCATTGCATGGTAAAACGTTATGCTACTAAAAGTCTACAAAAAAATCATAGGCTTCATATTCCAGAACTTAGAAACATCTTTCTGACTGGAAAGGACGCACAAATCACAGCATAAGGACACACAAAAGATGCATATAGTAATTTAGAAATTTGCAGAGCAATCTACAAAGTTGAATCCTAAAGTGCAGAGAAAACAATAGAAATTGCAAACCCTAGATCATGAACTGCTTGACAATTGGAAAATGTGTTAAAGCACAAATGCACAAGAGTTTTGACATGCCTGAAACGTGTGCGCTGGTAGCTGCCATCCATGTTTTCTCACCATAGCTACCCAAATCTAGACGCCCAAAACTCACAACGCCAACAGACCCTTGAGTCCAAAAGGGTAAAAGCAATCAACTTTAGGTCAGTGAAAGTAAGCTTTGGCCTCTGTTTCGCCAAGTCAAATGCCACAAAGAAAAAAGATACAAACTTTAAAAGAATTTCAACCCGCTTGACTCAGTCCCTCCAATCACTCAAGCAGAAAAGATGGAAATTGACCAACAAAAAAAAGAAAAAATGGAAATAAAACAAAGCCAAGAAATGGGTCTTCCGAGGGAAGAGGAGACAAGGAAAAATTTTGATAAAAGCCAAGTATAGAACAAAATGAGAGTTAGTGAAATGAAGCTCTCAAAAAACCAGGGGACAGAAAAGAAAAAGACAAGAAGAAAGTGGAAGAGAAGTGGAAATGTGGGCATAAGACACAAACTGACAAGGGCATAGAAGGAGTTGACACACATAGAAACACAGGAGAAGGGAGAATCTTAGGACCTGGCTTCTTACACAGACATAGGCATTCCAATGTAATACCGTAACACGTACTAATTTGTCATGTTTGTTGGATGCATGTGTCTTGGAAATCATTAGGTCAGGGGTTAGTTTACCAAGTTTCTGTCTTTTTATTTTACCGTATTTTGATGAGTTTAAGCAAAGAAGGGCAATGATTTAAAACCCGGATGAGACCAGCCGGTTTGACCGGTGATCGATCGATTATTTGGTCTGGTTAACTCTAAAAAATCGATCTTGAATTAAACCAGTTCGAACCGATAAAAATCGGTTAATTAATCGGTTGGACCGGTTCAGTTCGACAATTTTTTTGGGTATTTTTTAATATTTTTAATATTATATATAATTAAATATAATTATTACATAATTATGATGTCATACCGGTTCGACCGGTGGTTGAACCGATCAAACCAGTAATCAGTAAAGCCTCCGATTCGATGACCGGTCCGGGTTTCAAAATACTGTAGAAGGGTAAAAACTTACTTTTAATATTGAAGAAGGAATGATAATTTTTGCCAAGTCCGGTTGGGTTCAATTCAAGTTTTTCCAACTTGACTTAGTTAAACTCGCATCATATTGAAGTTAAAGACTCTTTGATAGTTAACAACATATTATCATCATCTGATAATTAACAAGTTTTGTATAATCCTCTATTCTTGAGTATTTATAACTTAATAGCCAGATAATGGCTCGTAAAAATTAGGCATGTATATCGTGAGGCTAATAGAACTACGAATTGACTAGCTAACTACGTCAGCTCTTTTGAACGTGACATCCATTTGTTTAAAAACCTGCTAGTGAGGTGTTTGTCTATTTTATTAGAGGGTATCTCCGAAGTGTTTTTCTCTCGACTAGTAAATTAAAATTTTAGGTATTTCTCTTGTTAATAAAAAAAAATTGTCAAATTTAAGTTAATCCATATTTCAAGATGAGTTCGATTTTTTTTTATAAACAAATTGAAATTGTGGGTTAGACTTAAACCTAAACTAGTCGATTTAGTTTGATCTAAAAATAAAAAAATTTAATTTTTAACATATTTAATCAAATTCGATCAAACTTTACGTCAACTTAACAACTTAGGCATGGTGACAAAATTTTAATTTAGACTCGGTCTAAGTGACTTTCAACTGGTTCAACCTATTTGTAAAGTACTCCAAAACAACCTAAATTTAATGTGAAATACATATAATATCATTATGAATTAATTTTTCCCATACTTAGGATAAAATTACTTTAAGCACAGTGATTAACTTTTGACTTTGAAAATAGATTTCTTTGTAGTCAAAGATTCTCTTCTATTAGAAAAAGGTAAAAGTAGAGACTAAGAAAAGGCATGGTTGACAATCTTTTCCTTTCTCAAGGTCTCTTTCATATGTTTCTTGCATAAGTAACTATATTTTGGGACTTAATTTTCAACACAAAATCATCAATTTCAATATATTAAAAAGACCTTTTTTCAACTATAATCCACCAATTTTTTACTCATTTAGTTTACTTATTGACTCAAAATTTTTTATCTCGATTTGGGCCTAACTCGACGTTCAATCAAGCCCAAATCATGTAATTAAGCTCAAACTCAAACAAGTTTTATTACACTGAAGCTTGATCGGGCTGAATTAGACCCAAAAAGAAATATATTTGTAAGCCTTGAACTTGCACGAGCTCAATACTATGCTCTTTCGGCCTTTTTTTTGGGCTATTTTCTTCTTTCTTTTCCTATTTTGTTGGCCCAATTGTTACAATACTCTTTGACCCAAGATTTCCAGTCAATGGTCACCACAGTTGCCAGATCCACGCTCATGGGATTCAATTACTGCACATATAGCAATATCGAACAAAGTAAATAACTTATCCTAAATATATCGGGTTGGGCCCAATTTGAGCTGAAATTTTATAATTGGGTTTGAGTCCAAAAACATTAAAAATAATTTTATTTTTATTTAAAATTTTAAACTTTGAATTAGGCATAGTCGCACATACAAGCTTAAGTTGGACTCAAAACCTACATTTTTTTAAAATTTAAGTATGATTTAAATTTAATTTTTTATAAAAAAGTTTGAACCTGACCGAATAAAATAACATCTTTTTGAACATAAAAGAGGTTCGGACCAAACTGAAACAGATAAAACCAGAGTTTCTACCCCTAAAAAAAATAATAGTAGTGGGAGACAAAATAATTTCATTTTACCATATAAATTATTAGATTTTTTAATATGGTAGAATGTAAAGCCTACTAATAAAAATTGAGTTTAAGTTAACCATTACCAAAATGAGTAGAACTAGTCATTTGAATAGTTAATCGTTATAAGCCCTTTAATATTTTCATGTTTAGTTAATATATGATACTCTAATACTCTCCTCAAGTGCAATTAAGATTGGACATTTAGTTATTACTTGAAATAAACGCAGTAGTAACTAGATCGGGTCGTTGGGACTGAACATCCAAATGAACAACTAGAAAATTAATAATTCGGACCAAACCTACTTTAATACCATATTAGAATTTTTAATATGGGTAGAGTGCAGAGCTCATTAATAAAAATGGGGCTTAGGGTAAATATTGTTAAAATGACTAGAATTAGTCATTTAAATAGTTGACTCTTATAAATCTTTTAATATTTTCATCAATAATAAATATAGGATACTCTAACATAAACAAAATAAACAACGTTTGGTATATAAAAAAAGTTGGGATTAGACTGAATTTTGAACTTGAACAACTTAAATTGAGCTTATGTGTCGAATTGAGACCCTTTTATCATTCTTAAATTTTCATTTGATAAAACACAGATTTTGTGTTGAGTTTTGTGGGGTGTACGAGTGCATCTAGATTTTAACATAAATAGTAAATACCATAAATTACCTTAGATTTTGTACTTAGTTTTCTTTTCAGATGAATAATTTCTAGATCTCGTATTTAGTTCATCTTCCTTCTTTATCTACTATCTGCATAGAAATGTTCTTGTTGTTCTAAGGTTTTAAGCTTTCAAAGAGGAAGAGCTTGTTGGTGTTATTGGTTTATAACTTGCAACTGTTTCTCAACTTTATTAACATTGGACCTATGGTTTCTCAATTTTATTATCCATTAGTTATTACGCACATTATATCTTTTAACGTTTTAACGTTTCTTTTGCTTTAATATTTATTAATACTTATTGTCATTGTTTCTATTATAAAAAACCTTCACTTCTATTCTTTCACTCACTCTCACGTCACAATTTCCTACTTTCCTAAATAAGGCACACACCTTCTTCCGCATAAAAAACACTTCATAGTTTATACACATAACTTCTTCTCTTTTTTATTTTGCCTTTATTAATTTTTAGAGACAGTTCTTATTCTACTTTTGGAGTACACTGAGATTGTGAAGAAAGCATTAAACCTAAAATTAGATCCCATTATCTTGCTGTACTCTAGAGAGAGAATTTTTAACTCAGAGCAATACTTTTTTATGACGTCTTATATTTTAGATAAGTCGTTTTAATTTAATTATTATTATTATTTTCGCCAACAGAGCTCTCATTTGATGTTTCTGCAATTTCGTGGCAGCAATCTATTAAGTAACCAAATTGTTAATGCACTTTTGCTAATATATATTATACTAACAAGTCACGGAACTTTTGATAGATGAAATTTGTTTACATTATATATCTATGTGTGAGAAATGAAAATGTTTGGTCATTGAAACTACCGAAATTTCCAAAGAATCAAGAGAGAGCATTAACAGATTTTAAAGATGTTAAAACATGTGATGGACAAAAGGATTGAAAGGAGAGAATGATTTGAGTAATTGAAATGAGTAGATTATTGATCCTCTGTAATGTACCAAAATACCAATTTTTTAATAGATCTATCGTTTTATTAGAGATGACATTTTGGTTCCAATCTGACCCGAAGTTAATCGAATTTTAAGTTAAACTTGAGCTTTTTTTTCTTCAAATTTTAGACCTTAGGTTAAGTTGGACATTCGTGAAAGCCTGGCTCACTAAAGCTTGAAAATTTCAAGTGAAAAAATGTTTTGAAATTTTAAAAAATATATAAAAAATTTGTTGGATTGAACCTGACCAGACTTTTGACTACTCTCTTTAGACTTAACAGGGCTTTGGGTCAAGCCAAGGTCCAAGCATAAAAATATGGGTCAGACACGAGCCCACAAACCCATATTTTATGTATTGGATCCTTTAACAAAAAATACCTCTTTTGTGATATTTCTTCTTGAAAAATGTATGTTGATGCTATTATGAGAACATGACTACAATGATGGATTTCTTGAGATGATTGCTTATTAGACAACTTATGATTGCTTCTTTTATTATATTGACGTGTCTTAATTTTGCCTTATTCATAACATTCAAAATCTTCCATATTCTTATCTTAATATGTTCAAAATTAAAATTTTGTTTATTTTTGCAAGATAAGAGTTGAAGATGCTTTTTGACTACAAAAAAGATCGGGCCTTCATTCAGATTCAAAAATTCAAATGGAGGAGAAATTTCAACAATAATCAAGAATGGATTAAGGAGATTTGAGCTAATAAAATGTATTATTTTGCATATTTGGATCTAATTATTGAAAATTTGAAAAACAGTATGGCGTGATCTTAGGCGTCTGATAGAAATTGCAATTTTTAAACTTCAAATCTATAAGTAAAAAAATGCTTTAAAAATGATTTAAACCTTATCTTGGCCTGGTTGAAAATTAATGAATTTATAATTTGGGGGATCCAATGAATCACAAGCACAAGATTTTCACACAAGTTTAAGTGATTATAAATAGAGCAAAGGTGTAAAGGAGCAAATCATCCATCTTTTAACTACATTTTTCAACTTCTCGAAGGATCTCCTTTTCCTCCTTTCATTAGTTGATATTAGAATTATCTTTCTTTAGATGCTAGTCATAAGAATGGCTGATGTTGGCTAAGTTTTTCCATTCTTGATTAAAGGAAGTGGAAGCCCTTTTGGAACTTTAAAGATTGAGAATTAATTACGTCTTATTATGGAGTTTCATATATTAGATTGCTTTTCTATGCTTCTATTTTATGATTATTTTTTATTGATTTTTAATATGTGTGATTGATTTATTAATTAAAATAATCATTTATTAGATTAAAGTTTGAATATGTAAAAGTTCAATTCTTTTAATCATTTATAGCAATAAGGAGTTTAAATTTGTTGGATCAGAAATTATTACTCTTAAGAAAAAAACGTTCTACTAGATTAAATGGAATTGCAAATGTTGTGTTATCTTACTTCAATGGTCTTCTTGTTATTAAAGATATTGTTTAATTAAATTTTGGATCATATCTAAGGTTGTTAAACAATAAGAGTTAATAAAATTAAATGTTTTTAATTAACTATTCATAAGGAAAAACCGATATTTAGTATCGCTTCAAGTGTATGATTGATAAAATATTTTGTGTTGATTTAAAGAGTGGAAGCAACTGTAAACTAAGGTTTGTTTTATTTAAATCTCTCATTTTATTATTTCATTTTTTATTACAAAATCTCACAACCCCCTTCTATTAATTATTTTCTTTTGTAACAACTGGTGAGTTAGAATTTCTTGTGAGAACAATTCCTACTTTCTTATATTACATTTGTTGATTATAGGGATTTAAGAATTAATTTAGAGTTTGTCTAACATTTGTTTTTACGGAAAAGCTTCCATTTTTTTTTAATCTTGGTCTTGTTATTAGTGATGGATTAGCTTTTGTTTATCATATGTAGTGGTCTTGTTACCATGTTGCCTTTGCTTTAGGGTATTTGATAGTTTGGCCTTTGGAATCTAATAAATTTGTCTTTCTAAGGGTTCTAATTAGTTAATATCTCAATTGGCCTTGTAGATTGTAGGGCTATCCTTAACAGCCTATTTCGATAGTTCTATCTATCTAAGATAACTGGATTTTTCATTGATTGTTTCCATCTTTAAAACTACATTCCATGGGTAATAACATAAATTTATGGACTAGTGAGAGGTTTATTTGATGGGGGAAAACGATTAGTATATGGTGACTTGGCATCTGTATTTTCGTTAATGTTGAGTTATCTTTGGCAGTTGATTTTTTGGTTATTTGGGTGATCTTTTGTTGTTGCGCTCTACACGAATATACTGGGATTTTTGGACATCTACATAATCATTCTTGTAGAGGAAAAATGTGTAGAAGTTTTCGTGGGTGTGCGACTGTATTTTTTGTGAGGTACACTTATTCGATCGTTGATTTATGCTGCTATTTTTGGGAGGTATTGTAGAGATAACTTATATGTTTGACAACATACTTTTGTTTGATATGGAATCTATCATGTTAAATCCATCCATCGACTTTTAGGCTGCTGCATGTTGTGTAGGCTTTGAGTGAAAGAATAAAAAGCACTAAGCAAATTTTTTATTTAAATGCAGTCCATGATGTGATATATATCGATTGATTTTGTTGCCGTGCATGTGGACTTTCAAAGATCAATTGCTAGGTAAGGTAGTAGAATTTTTGTTGGAGAAAAATAAGCAACCAATGAATGAACATATAGCAGCTGCTTTTTCTTTGTTTTTGTAAACATTACACAATCTATCCATCATTATTGGCAGTTGCATCGTTGCTATGTTTTTGGGATGAAATACATGTTTGTTTGATGAGTTTTGTAGCTGATGTACATGGGATGCTTTGGTGACAACATTGAAGGATCATAGCAAAATTTTTGTTGGAAAACTTCCATAGTTTCGGTTGATGAAACTGCATATTTAAGGGAGTTGTTTTCTTATTTCAAGTTTCTTCTTTGTTTATGCTATTTTAGATTCAATCACTTCAGTTGTTTTATTATCATCTTTATCATCAATCATTGTTGCAAAAATCTTCTGTTGAGGTTAGCACGACGTGGTCGTGTTATTGGAAGTGAAATAATCTCACAGGATGTGAGGATGAGTGGCTAATGTCAAGGGGTGAGTGGTGTTAACTCAGTAAAGCCTTGTGTAAAATTATTGTTCTTCGATAAAAGTGATTAAGCTGAGTAAGGGTACCCTAGATGTAGGCAAGGTGTGTCAAATTGCGTTACCAAATCTTGGTTATTGATTTGTTAATTGCTTGTCTAATTTTTTTATTCGTGTTTTTTTTGAAAAATTAATAGTTGCTGACACAGTTGCTTTGTATCAAGCAATCAATATAAACAATTTAAAGTAATTGTAACATGAATCAAATTTTTGCAAAACTACATTATTTCAAATTTTCAATTAGAATCAGAGCAAGGTTCACCTAATCAGAACTTGGTTTGTTAAGTTGGTGTAGATCGGTGTTTCGTAATCATGGCCACCAAAGAAGGTGCGTCAATCATTAGGCTTCCGTTACTAGATGGTTCAAATTACCCTGCTTGAAAATCAGGAATGAAAGTATTCATTCAGACATAAGGAGCAAAAGCATAGAATTCGGTTTAGAATGGTTGAACACATCCAGTGAAAATCGATGACAAGGGAGAAGCAATACTTAAAGATCCGTTTGAATAGACAAGGGATGAAGAAGAGGGAGGAGCACTTGGAAATTCTCAAGTCATGCACTTCATTTTCAATGCAATAGATGAAGCTTGCTTTGTTATGATATTAACCTGTGAATCCGTAAAAGAAGCATGAGACACTTTATAAACAATACATGAGGGATCAACATCTGTGATAGCTTCGAAACTTTAGATGTTGACCGCTAGATTTGAAGAGCTGAAGATGGATGAAAGTGATACTATTGGAAACTTCCATGAGAGGTTGCGTGATATTGCCAACCATGCACATAAACTTAGGAAAAACTATTCAAATATGAAACTTGTCAAGAACACGTTGAGATCATTGCCTCCATGATTCACACTGAAAATTGCAGCCATTGAAGAAGCCTATGATATCAATGAATTATCTTTGGATAAGGTAATTAGGATTCTTGCCAACTTTGACATGAATTTATTGAGAGATAAATAAGAGAAGAATAAAGGATTAGCATTGCAATCCGAGGTTCGTAAAGTTGTGAATGATTTAGGAGATGAATCCAATGAAAATGAAGATATGAAGTTATTGTCAAGAAATTTCAACAAGGGGTTAGAGAAGGTGAAGAAAGATAGATCCGAGTTTAGGCAGCATGGTGGGAGTTCATCAAACAATAATTTCAAACAACAAGCAAAAACTAAAATTCGAGAAAGAAAGGTAAAGAATATATAATGTCATGCATGTCAATACTTTAGTCATGTGCAAGCAGAATGTGCTAACACTTTGAAGAAGAGAAAACAAAAGTCTTATACGAGCACTTAGAGTGGGAGTAGTAGTGAAGAGGAATTTATGAGTAATCATGCTCTGTTAGTTGCTTTATACAATATAAATCCAGTTGCAACAACAACCAGAAAAGAAACTGATGGGAAAAACTCAGATGAATCAATCCAAAATTTTATTTCATATTGTGATAGTGATGACAGTGATTCAGAATACAAAAAGGAGGATATTTGAAAAACTTATTATTTAATGTATGCAAAATGGGTGGAAATGTGTAAGAAGAATGAGAAACTAAAAAAAGAAAACTCTACCATGAAGAACATAATTCAAGATTTAGAGAAGAAGTTGTTATCTACAATAAATGAGCTCGATGAAACAAAGTTGAAGCTGATCAGTACAGAAAAAGGAATAAGAATGTTAAATGGAGGCACCGAAAAGCTAGAACAATTGCTAAAAATTGGTAAGATCAAAGGAGACTTTTCAAGGTGTTAGTTACAAAGGTGAATGTTCTAAGTTGAATAATGAGAAAAACGATGATGCTAGGTTTGTCAAAGGAGAAATCTTAAGGAAGAATTGAAAGTTCATACCTACATGTCACTTTTTTTGGGGTAATTGGGCATATAAGGCTGAATTGTTACAAATGATATTTCAAAGGGTTCAAAATTAAAAATCCAGTCATTTTCATTAACTTTCCAACAGCAGGCTATGTTACCAAAGCATACTTGGGTTAGAAAGGGTCACCGACAGGCACTTGTAGCTCTTAAATTTGTGCATGTTTGGATGGGCTTTTTGGAAGTCAATAAGCACTTTTTTCCAACACAAAAGATTTTTTTAAGAAAATGAGTGTTTGGTTGTAAAATGAAAAAATACTTTTTAAATAGATATGACTTTTTTGACAGCCAAATACAACTTTTTAAAAAGCTCAAATTTGTAGCTTCTCTCAAATGGTTTTTTCGGGTAGATTTTTCAGATCAATTAATGAGTTTATTTTTAGTCCTTTTTGTCCTTATGTTTTACACATAATTGCCACAATACCCTCAAACTCATATTCACGTTTATCTTGCAAACTCATCTTATCTATTATAATAAAATGCATAATTTATTATGTATTTAACTATTTACTCAACTTGAATATTTGTTTTGGAATTTATATAATATAATTTGGCTTTTTTATATGTTTTAATATTTATTTTTGATATTAGTTTTACTTATGTTATAACCCGTATAAAAGATTTGGTTAGATATATTTTCATTTATGTTTCATGTGGTTTAAAATTATATAATAATTAATATATTATGCTTTGCATATTGTTTAATATTCTTTAAATAATATTTATATGCATAAATAATTTTTATTACAAAATAAAATATAGCTAAAATTAAAAGTAATTCGTATTTTTATATTGCCAAACAGTCTACTGTATGAAACTTTTTTAAAAAAAACTCTTTTTTAAATGATAATTAAACAGTCAACTAGTTTCTTAAAAAAGTTCTTTTCAGAAAAAATCTATAGGAAAAAGCTATACTGCAAAAACTTTACTGATATAAGCTCAATCAAACAGAAGCTAAAAAATATTTTTGACTGGGTTGATTTAAATTTGATTTTTTTCAAATTTAACTTAAACTAAAATTAAAGTTTCATCAAATTAAACTTAATTTATTACTTTTAGATTAACTAAGTTAGGTCAAGAACTTTTATTAATTGTAAATTAAAGAAAAAAATTAAGAAAACAAAACGAAAAACTGTTGAGATTTAGAATTTTGATAGATATATTTTTTGTATGAAAACTTATACTTGGTAAAGACTAGATAATGAACAAATGATGATGATAAATAATTATTATTCTCAAATTAAAAATAGTGGAGAATATGTTAATGTAATTTTTTATATTTATCATTTTTATAATTTATGATTAAAAAATCGAACTAATTCGTACATTTTAATTATAAAAATTTTAATTTTTTAATTTAATTTTTAACTTTCTAATTTAATTTAGTTTAGATAACTATTGTCACTAAAAATAAATTAATCTATACATTAATTAAATTTTACAAGCCATTTTTCCCTTTTATTCACAAAAAAAAAAACCCAAACTATACTCCGGTTCTTAAGATTCAAACCTTTGGTCTGCGATTTCTAACATTGGATGCTCATCCAACCCCGACCCCCGTGTCTGAAATCGACGGGTTCCGTCAGACAGCAACGTTAGAAACCACTTGCTCTTTTACTCGGGATTATCATGTCTGCGTAATTCTTCCAACATAACAAGGCCATTTCCGTCTATTCGACTGCCCATTCTTATACATGCTCATGTCTCATGCCTTCTCCATGGTCCACGAACCAATTTCACATGATGATTTAACCTTTAAATTCCCGTTTTACCCCCACTGAAAACCTTTTTGACGTTCTTTGTCCTCGTCTTCCCCGTAAGTTTTGTCTCTTTTTCTTGTTTAAACCCATTTTTAATCAGATGATAGCTACCTGTTAGCCAATCATAGTGAACCCTAAATTGCTTGAGCTATGAGTAGATTCAGGAGAATTGTGATCTATGAGCCGGAGTACTCTTCTGTGAAAGAAACGTCCTTTCTGGCCCCCAAAACGCTGGCTTTCCCGTCGTTTTTTGACGAAGATAAGTACTTCACTTCTGCTATTGACCTCCTAAACCCTGACCCTTTTGCTGTACTGGACTCGAAAGTGACAGATCTTATTCAATTCGAGAAAACGCCGCCGTTTTCTTCATACAAAAGGATTCACAACCGAACTGGGACTGACTTGTGGTTGCGGAGCTTATGCGATCGAGTCAGCGCGCTTGAGTCAAAGTTTGACCAGCTGGTCAAACCTAAGGTCAACGGCGGTCACCGTAAGTATATGGTGGCGGCAGAGATTCAGGGCCCGGTGGAGAGGAAGTACAAGTGGACGGCGGAGATCAAGGAAGGGAAGAAGAAAAAGGAAGAAAAGAAGTACAAATGGACGGCTGAGGTTAAAGGAGAAGGAGTGATCTCGCGGAAGTACACGATCGAAGCATCGAGTGGTGGTGCAGACGAGAGTAGCGGATCATCAGAGAAGAAGTGTAAGGAAGAGAAGAAAGGTGAGTGTTCCAAGCGCTTGGTGGAGATTGAAGAACCCAATGATCAGAAAGTTGTGATTCTAAGACAGGTATGGTTAATTCGAATAAAACCCAGACTAAGATTCGTGTTAACATAGCGGCTGATGACGAAAAGATTCAATCTTTGAATAGTGTTTTGTGTATATCTGTTTGGTTTGGGGTTTTTTTAAGGCTTTTGAAAAAAGAGCAGGAGCGGCAAGAGCTAGTAAGCGAAAGCAGAAGAAATTGTCTGCCCAAGATGCGGCATTGTTGATACAAGTGACTTTCAGGGCTTATTTGATTCATAGATCAAAGGCTCTTCGTGCTCTTAGAGAGCTTGCTATTGCCAAATCCAAGTTGAAGGAGATCAGGGCTTTGTTTAACAACGTCTCTTACCGGCGTCATGTGGCCCGTGATGCAGAAGAACGTCAGAGGTTCTCCGAAAAGATCATTGTCTTGCTTCTCACTGTTGATGCCATTGAGGTAACCATATTATGCTCTATAAAGTCGTAATCGATCGGTGAAAATCCATCAACCTTCAGAATGCCTAATTAACATTCTGTTTCTGCATCAGTTTCTTTCGTGTAAGTTGCATTATGTATGATATCTGCTTAAGCAAGTGATGGATGTCAAACTGGAGACTAGCGAAGAAACATAAAAGATCAATTAAGGAAGTATGAACTCTGTTATGTATATTTACTGTATCTTGTCCTTTTTCAGGGAGCTGATATTATGGTTAGAGCTGCAAAGAGATCAATTCTAGATGAGTTGGAGGCCATGCTTGATGTGATAGACCCCCAACCTCCTGGGAAAATACCTTCGATGAAGAGAAGGACATTTGATGTGCCTGACGGTGTCATCAGAAAGGAAATTGCAGAAGGTGTGAAAGAAGTGATCCAAATGCTGAATTCTGAAGAGAGCACCCCTGAGGCATGCTTGTGAGAAACATCTTAGCTTCTTTGCTTCCAATTTGATCCTTAAACATGTCTTGCCTTGTAATGAGTTGTTTCCTATCTGCGTTTAGCACTTGGATTGAGTATTTGGTTTTGTCACCGACGGACCTATAGCCAATGTAATAAGTTTGAATCAATCGGGTTTTGTAACGGACTCGATTTTGGGATTCCTGAGCCGATCTGAACTAATTCCAAACAAATAACATCGTTTAGCTCTACCCTAATCAAGCTTCGCCCTACCCTGTTCGATCGGCCTGGGTTTAGATTACTCAGCTCAAGTTTAACTGGGCTTAAAATGATAAAAGAATTGGGCCTGATTTTGATTGCTCAACCCAAGTTTAATTGGGCTTAGAATGGTTAAGAAATTACACAACTTATTATCTTCCGCCGTTCATACTATTTCTTCGTTTAAGAGAAAGATTTATAATAGAATAAGATGAAAGAGAAAGGTTTAATATTATATCCAGTGTTTTGAAACTCAAACCAGTCATCAAACCGGAGGCTTTATTGGTTACCGGTTGAACCGGTGTGACGTCATAATTATGCAATAATTATATTTAATTATATATAATATTAAAAATATTTAAAAAAATACCAAAAATAAAATAAAAAATTGTCTGACCGGATCGGTCCGACAGGTCAATTGACCAGTTTTCACCGGTTCGAATTGGTTCAATTTGAAACTAGTATTTTAGGGTTAACCGGATCGAATAACCGACCGGTCACCAGTTAAACCGATCCGACTGGTTGGTCCGGTTCGATTTTTAAATCACTGATTACATCTTATTTTATCCTAAACAGTAAGGAAGCGTTTGGTTGATAAGTTTGAAAAAGAGATAATCGGTAAGAAATAAAAAATGAGCAGTTGGTTGTTAGTTATCGTTATAAATGCAATAGTTTAATATCCTACTTTTGGAAAAAAATTTCATACATTACATTTAGTAAAGGGACGAAACTTATTCTTTAGTAGTAGTTTTTTTAATTTTTTAAATATAATTAATTAATTAATTAAAATATAATAAATTTTTATTTGTTAACATTTTTTACAAATAAATCACTATCAATATTAATAATCATCATATTTTTTCTCTTAACAAAATATTATAATATCTATCATCATTCATTCGCTTTCTTATTGCAATTTTTTATGTGTTAAGTAACTGTCACATGATCCCGTGTTAGCAGAATTTCCAACCGACGGTGACGTTGGAAAGCACCGGGAAGTTTCAAGACAAGACAACTAAGGACACTTCTATTTTTTCTCTCCGACTGAGTTGTTTAGTCCAACGACTTTCGGTGACGACCTTAAAATCTAACAAGAAAGACAACTGTCGTTCCTTAATACAGCTAGAACGCATTAAAATCAATCTGCAAAGGGAGTGTAGAGAGAGCTTCTGCTTGGTAAATTTATGTATTTAGTTTGTGAACTTGAGTTAATAAAAATAAATAATTAAAAAAACATTATTGAATACTTAAAATGCTCTTAAATTTAATTAATTAATTTATTAAATAATCTTTCAAAATGCATAATTTCCACTATAATTAGAAAAAATGTAAGTCAACTTCCAGTCGGTCCAGGAAGGTGTAAACGTGTAATTGAAAAGTAGGTGTTTTGTCTCTGGTTAGAAAACAAAACCAAGTTGGACCCAACTAGTGTGGTCCAGTCGTTCAAATGTAGCAATGGCGTCACTGAGCAGTTAGTAGCAGTGTACTAAAAAGTGGAATCAGTAACATAAAAAATTAAAAGTTAAATATGATTAAAAGAAATTATTTTGATTTATTAAAAAAATTAAAATGTTAAATAAAAATTAATTAATAAATAAAAAGATAATTAATTTAAAAAATTAATTAACAAATAAACAAAAAAAGATAATTATTTTTAAAATTAAAAAATAAAATATTAAGTTCATATTCTTAAAAATCAGATCTGCTGTTTTGATTATAATATTTTTATCATATTTTATTAAATCTTATTCACACATTTATGAAATTTAATAGAATATAATCCAAAAATCTTAACTGAAATTGAGTATTTTATGAGGACTAAGTCACAATGTTGACTTCTACTGTCCTGTTTTTCTTTTTTTTGGTCTCCCAAAAAGTATCTAATGGGTCGAAACTAGTAACAAATAAACAAAAAAAGATAATTATTTTTAAAATTAAAAAA
>JANZLX010000067.1:18807-29075 GCA_025531955.1 Erythroxylum orinocense
GCATATCTTCCTATTTACTGAACCAAATTGAGTGATTTTGGTGTCAATGGAATCATAAGACATAGAGGAACATTTTTCTAGAAGAGAGTATGATCAAATTGCTTCATCTTCACTTTCAAATTTAATGTGGATAGTGGACCCGAAAGTGTGACGTGGGAAAAGATGAGTTTTGCATTGTGAATGATGTTTGCAATCAGATTTATGGAATGGTACTCGGGAATTGTCATGAACATGCATTGTACGTATTTTATTTCATTCATGTGCATTATGAAACACCTTGATTGTACAAATTGTGATTTATATGTATGTTATTTGAAATGATCAGGACTCATATTAAAAAAGTCCCATGGAAAAGGCTAGTATGGTTTAATAATAACTCTCCTAAAACCTCATTCAATTTATAGACTGTTATTAAGTAAAAACTCTAAATCATGCATAGAGTAAAGGGTATGGAATTGCGTAATAACCTTTGTAATAGAACTTACTTCTAATAGAACTTAAACCAATTCAAACAATTTTGAGCAAGTAGACGTTGTAAGATAAAGTGATGCTCATAGGAATTATCTGCTTACTCTTACCACTAGCTTAGTCAATAGTCGCCTATTGAAGTTGCTTTTATTTGTACTAAGGAGAATCTAAATAGGACATCCAAATGATTTGTTAAAATACTTCTAGGTGGATTAAAGAGCATATTTTTCTTAGTAATGTTAGCTAGAGATGAGTCATGATCTTGCATCCATTTGGTAAGTTTCTCACACTCTTTAAGTTGTCTAGTTTACTTCTCATAATACCAAGAACTTTAAGTTTGTATTCTCCACAAACAATGACGATGTTGTATCCCTTTACGTAAGGTGTAGCTTTTAGTTTCATAGGCAATGGTGGTGGTGGCTTTTCCAAGTTTATTTTATAAGCCATGCCAAAAGCTAGTTTGTTTGCTTTCATGTATTGTAACTTATGGATGTGGCTTTGCTGCTCTTAGCATATTAATTCATTTACTTTAACTTTCAGAAAGAAAAATTAAAACATAACATCAAATTCAAAACGTAAATAGCATCCATTGATAAGAACTTAAATTAATTTCAAATATTATCTTCACATATTTCAACGGTCATGATAATTATTCTTTTATACATAATAAGAAGTGTATTAAACTTTTTAAAGTAAATCTTTTAAGTTTACAACATAATATTTCGGCAATTCTTAGGTATCTTTTCTTACATCTATAAATTTCGTTAACTGAAGCAAATATGAAAATTTTTGCATATTTCCAAAGTGTTGAAACCATTGTATAATATTTTTATATTATATTTATTATTAAAAATTATTGATATTTTTATTAATTAAAAATTTTTAAAAGATAATTATTGATTTATATGTTTGTACTAATTTTGTTAATATTTGATTATAAATTATATAATATATTATTTATTGTAAATAATTTACATTCATAATATATAAATTGATTTAAAATTTAATTATAGTTAAATATTTCAAATTTTTTAGTAAAATATAATTATTTATCATAGAGCTAATATATTTTGTACTCGTTACAAATTCTAAAACACTATTTAAAATAACATTTAACATTGTAGAATTACAATTTGTTTTTATAAAATATTATACTTATTAATTTGGTAAAAATTATTTATAATAATTGACAAGAAACTATAAGTAAAATTAAAATAAAGGGACATATATTAAATAAAATATATTTACATAATATATAAAATATTATTTTAATTTAAATAAAATGTAAAATATTCAAATAAAATTTGGAAACGGTGCAAGGCAAGTTTAATTACGGTGGAATATGGTTGTTAGCTTGTTGCAAAGAAACATGTTAAGCAATTCATTTAACATACATTATGTACTGATAAACCTTTGCCTTGCACACCAAATTCTTCTAAAATGCTCATCTTTTGCAAGGCAAAACAATTCTTTCACTGAAGAACAACCATTAGGAGTCCTAGCATTTTTATTTTTAAAAAATTAGTTTATCATAAGCTATGTGCATTTATTGTCTTCGTCAGCTTTTTAGGTTAGCGAGAAATGATCCAAACGGCAATGACTGTTCCTATACCTTTTAATCAATTATGAGTTTTTTAATTATATATTCCATAAAATTTTGATGGATGAGTGACTTAAAGTTGAATCTTTATTAATAATGGATTTAAATAAATTGATATTTATAAAATTTTAATGCATTTTATTTTTAATCAATATTTTTTAAATTTTAAACGAGTTAACCTCTTTTAACACAATTCTAATGACTAATTTCGTAAATTAGAAAACTTTTAGAGAGAAAGGCAATAGCTAAATTTTCACCCGTATTATTAGGTTTGGAAAAATAGTTCAAGTTTAGTTTGACTTGATTTGATTTGACTCAAAGTCAACAAACTTAACTTGAGTTGACTGAACCTTAGAGTGGACTTGAATTTTTAGAGTTTTAGACTATGTCCAGATTTAGACTATAAAGTCCGACCTAGCTCAAAGCCTAATCTTATATATATTCAATAAGGCTGAGAGTTTTGCTCTTCTCTTCTCTAGTTGTTGTCGGTCCTTTTTCTTCTTCTTTATTCTTGTGTTTTTTTTTCTCTTCAATCTTTGGTTTCGTTAAATTCTTTCCTTAGCCATAGATACTAATCTCACTCATTCTGATTTAAGATGCAACATTTTACTAAACCCATGTCAAAATCACCAAGCCCTAATCCTCAAATTAGCAATATTATTCAAACTCTTCCTGGTTTTTTTAACCATTCTCTGGCAATTTCCTTAAGTGAACCTTGGAAAGTTTTAGAATAAGTTGGAATATTTCACATTCCTACCTCTCTTTCTTTAGGCAATCAATCCCTTAGATCTTTCTAGAGTTTTCATCCTACTTTTATGCTTTGGATTCTAATTCTTATTGGGCTAGAGATTGGCATCAAGGTTTCAACAACAGAGATTAAATAGGAGTGTGGGGTTAGATCAAAAAGTTAAAGTCGGGTTAAGGTGGGGTTTTGGGCAAGCTTCAAACTACTCGAATCTTGATTGGGCTCAAGTTCGGGTGACATGATTCAAATTAAACTTGACTCTAAAGTAAATTATAAGAATTATGTGCAAATCACATGATGTCATCCACGCACTTAAAGTTCAAGGATTATTTCATTCCTATTGTAAGGCCCCAACATATACCGTAGAAGTACTATAACAAGTTTAGGATGTATTATGAAGTGAACATAAAGAATTAAGTGCATCTAAGCATAATAAGGGACATAATGGTATTTAATGTAAAAGACATGGATAAATTGGTAATTTGTTCATTTGGGCATGGGCATACATACTTAGATATGAAATATGGATAAGAATGAAATTAATTGATGAGATTATAAGGCAATTTGTATATGCTAATGTGGGAATTAAAGGAAGAAGAAGGACCAAAAGTGCAATTTTCCTAAAGTTAACACATTGTACAATTGTATTAAAGCATGTGTAATTTGATCAAAGCATGTAAATCCAATAGGATTGAAGCATGTGTGTCATGAAATGGACATTAAAGAGAAAAGAGAGGGACATACATTTAGGGTTTTGAATGTCAAATTTTCCTCTTATCATTTCCTCTCTATTTTATCTTATTTATCACACCATTTTGCATGTAAGGAATCAAATTAATCCTAGGTAGAAATCAAGGTACAAGTTAGTAGTTTTTCTTTTCATCTTTATCTTTTCTTGATTTTCTCATGAAAAGCTAGAATTATAAGGTTGGGATTGAGATTGAGATATGTATTTATGGTGGTTCTAGTTGGTGAATTAAGAAAAGCTAAAGGAGAAGAGAAGAAAAAGTGCTAGAGGAGCTAGTTGCTCGATTTCAAAGTTTGAGACTATATTTAGTTTAATTTTTGTTTGCGTATGTTTGAATGGATACAAAGATTTATTTTGATATGGAATGGTTGCCAAAATGGTGTTTTGGTGTTACTTTGTACGGAATTGGTTGAGTATGATAAGATAGTAATGTGTAGTGGAATTATATCTAGGGTTCACTCGAACTAGTCTCGTTATTTTGGCTATAACTCAGCCTACAGACATCAAAATTGGGTGATTTTAATTGTAAATGAAACTTAAGACATAGTAATAAAAATATATAGAAGATACTTGAACCTAATTATGGCTTAGTAAAACTTGATTTGAGATTGAAAATGGTGATCTGATGTTACTCCTATTTTGGAGCAGCTTGTGATGTTTGGTACATATATATCATAATTTAGAAGTCAAAATAGCTTACTTTTTTTTTATGTTATGGAAACTAGAAATATAAAAACAAAAAACAACTAGAAGACTTCAAAACCTAATTGGAACTTTTTTCATATGAAAATTTCAAAAAAAGTGGAGATATGAATTTTGGGCAGGGGACACAACAGGAAGGAACTTGCACTATTTGAGTTTGTTTTCATTTCTGATTTTTCGCGAATCATATCTGAACCTTTTTGGATGTTTATGGAACTTTTAAAACATATAGAAATAAATGAAATATGACTCACCATATGTGAATTGGGTGATTAAACATTGAAATTTAATATTGATCATAATGTATGCAAAAGGAAATTTGTAAGAATATAGATGATTGTATGCATATTTATTGCTTATATACGTATAGTATGATTGTACAAGTGTGATTTTGATACCTTTCAAATGGTGGTAAGTTATGACTTGCATGTATTAACTCAAATATCGATTTCATGATTTCAAATGAATATCATATGATTTGTTAATATATGAATTATGAAATTGGAAAATGATTAAAGGAAAATGTTACAGTGCCTGCTTCATTGTGTTGGTGATAGATAAATAGGCATGCCTATACGATTACAATGTAGCAGCTACAATTTGACACTAATTATGTCTTTATTTCAAGACTACAATCTCTACATTTTGATGCCTTCGGGTATTTATAGTTTGATACTTTTGGGTATATATAGTTCAATTTCTTTGGATATCTACAGTTCCCATTATCCACACCTATGGGAATATGCAGGCCTAACACAAAAAGTAAATTAAACAATTATAAATAAGAAATACAACATGTCAACATGAATAATTAGTCTTGATTAAGCATTTGTACTGATTGTATTGATGATTTATAATGATAAGTAGTTGTATTGATAATTTGTATTAATGAGCATTGAATATCAATATTTGGCTTACAAATGTGAATTTAATATATATAAATTATACATTGAAGCATATTTGCATTATATACCTTGATTATTTATTTCTTCACTATTTATACATTTTGTGATATTTATGAATATGTTTGTTTGGCAAATGACTACTGTGAGTAGTTATCCAAACTAAGTGTTTCTCCACTAAGATTTCAAGCTTAGCATGAGTGTTAATCCGTGTAAGTCCAAGTAATAGAAGTGAGGTACAAGGATCATCTGCAAGGACCAAAGCCAACTGTTAGTAGTAAATATACTTTTAGATTGTATCTTTTTTAATCAAGATGATTGTATATATAACAGTTTGTAACTAAGAATTTAAGTGATAGGTAATATTGCTTTTAGACTATCATGTGAATGCAAAGATGCAATACTACTCTTAAATGATAAAAGTGATATGAAATTTTGTAATATGTATATGTATATATACAATATTAAATAGACGAATGTGTGATGACAGTCTCTATAAATAAATAGAAATGCATGCCATGACTGTTTGTACAGGAATTTGGTTACCCTATATGTGGGTGGTTTTAGGTTTCGTATAGGGGGTGTTACACTTATCAAAAATTTTTATTAAAAAAGTTAGGCTAAAAGTGTTTTTTGAATCCTATTATTTTTATTAAAATATAACTTCAACCGTAAAGTCTCAAAGCGTTCACTTTCAACCCTAACATTTTTAAAACGTTCAAAATAGATCTCAAGTGGATTAAAAACTAAATGAAGTTAAACTTCCATTTATTAAGTACCATGTCATCATTGACATGGTATTTTATATTATTTTTAAAATTAACTAGGAGGTTTAACTACTAAATGTATGCCACGTGGTATAATGAGGCCTACTAATTGATTTAAAAAAGTTGAAATTAATAATATTGTAATTAGCTTAATTATTTTGTATCTTACTTATATTAATTAAATTTTTGACTAAAATCTTCAATCTAACTTATTTAAATCAATAAACTAATTCTCAAATTATTGTGAAACTCTAATTGAATCTAAAAGGAAAGACATCTTTGAAAGAGTGCAATCTTAATTGTAGCAAAGAAAACTTTATAAGCAATGTTATCAAGAACTTCAATGGTCTTTATTGATATTGGAACTAGGAGCATACATATCACTTGTTCAATTACCCCCATCAAATTTTGTGGTTATTAGATAGTATAGAAGCCAAAAAAATATTATTGAATATGAAAAAAAGTTCAAAATTGCAACTACACCAGATATAATGGAATTTCCAATTAAGAATATGAGTTTAACACTGGCATCCAAAACAAATGCACTATTAGCAACTACCTGCTAAGAAACATTCATCCCATTGATTGCAAACTCCTTTGCCTTATCAACTAGTCCCTTCTAAGTAATAATCAATTCAATGAAAATCACATCTAGTTTAGTGTAAATATGGCCCCCATTTTTGCTCGATAACTTTTTCATAAACTCAAAAGTTTCTCTAAAATATAAGATAGGTTCATAAAATCATTATCATCCATCCACATCTTAATGCCATTCTTCTCTACATAATATCTCTCTTCTGCATATGACTTTAGTGAAATGACTACATCTTTTCCTTCAAATTCAATTTTATAGAAAATGAATATCAATCTAGCCAAAACGACAATGTCATACCAATTATCAACCTAATTGCCACAACGATTTTTAATCTTTTTGGGATTCCTCTGGTGGAGAAAATAACTAATTGCACTATACCTAAAGCTTTTTATTTTAAAAGAAGACTTTGTAAAAAATATTGAATCCATAGTTTTACTACTCTGTAAGAACCCTGAGTTGAGAATTAACAATGACTCCATACCATCGATAGTCTCATAACTAATAATTCAAATCCAATATAATAAGCTAAACTAGAGAGAGGAGAGGGGGCTGGGTTCAATTAAAGTTTCACAATAACTTGGGAATTAGTTTAGATTAGGATTTTAGTTAAAAAACTTAACTAATGTAATTAAGATATAGCGGAAGCAAATTGATTAAAATTATTAAAAATTTTAAATCATTTGTCAGCCTCACTTTCACGTGTCATACTAACTGATATTTTAAAAATAATAAAAATATCATAATAGCAATGACATAGCATTTAACAAGAGAAAGTTTAATTATATTTAATCTTCCATCTACTTAGCATCTATTCTGAAAGTTTTGAAAACGTCTTGATTAAAATTGAATGCTAAAAAGCTTAGGGTTCAAGTTATGTTATGATAAAAATGACATGATTCCAAATACACTTTTAAGCCTAAAAAACAAATTAAACATGCTTAATTATGGAAGTAGTATATTGTAGAATAATGTTATTTTTTAATTTACAAAACCATACGAGGGTTTCTATTACAGAATATGCATAAAAATAAATCAAAATATTTCTTGATCATGCAATATTTTGACTATTTGATCTTAAGATGCAATATATAGATTAATAAACTCTAAAAAGAAATACATAGGAACATATTAAGGTGATTAACACTAAAAAATCATAGAGAATTATATACATTTATATAAATTAAGTACTAAATAGTGAAATAGAGAACTTTATTTTAGCTGTAAAGAAGAACCCAACCAAAGATTATTACAAGGTTTTTGTTTATAAGGTATTAAGAAATAAAACCATATCTCTTGTACCACGTCAAAAGAGAGAATTAACAAATTGGAGTGAAGGTATGCTAGTTTGATAAGTTTGAAGCCTAATAAGTGAGAATCTCTGAAACTAAGACAAACATGAGAATGAGCATATCATCATGTCGGATAAAAATAGAATAAAATCAAGTTTTATAGCATTTATTAATGACATGATTATTGAAGGGATTGTATCTAATTAGCATTAAGTAAGTGCAAATCCTAGTTAAAACACAATATTTTGTTTGGAACAAAATTTGAGTTAGCACCTAGTAAGAAATGATATAAAAAGGATTTTGTTATTGAACCATGTAACAGATTATTTTAGTCAATCAACCTCGTATTGTTAGCATCAACAAAGACCACATAGGAAGAATATTAGCTGGTTATTTGTTAAGGTTTAGTTTAGTATGGGCATTTTTAAAAGGGTCACCTTTAATAATAATAATAATAATAATAATAATAATAATAATAATAATAATATGAAGAAGAAGAAGAAGAAGAAGAAGAAGAAGAAGAAGAAGAAGAAGAAGAAGAAGAAGAAGAAGAAGAAGAACAACAACAACAACAATAACAATAACAATACATATATTGTTGGACCCCGACCCTTTTTCTTGAAATTTTGATTTATTAAATGGAATTAAATGAGGAATTAGTGGTGAAAATTTGAAGCATTAAAATGAAATTGAATGAGTGTTTTTGGTTATGTATTGTGTTATAGATGAATTTATGCATTAAGAAAATTAATGAGGAAAGAAATTGATTGGTTTTGATGACTTTGAGAATTGAGTAGATTTGTATGTGTTATGAAATTTAGAGTGAATATTTCGAGTTAATGAAAGTTAAAGTGAATAAGAGGATTGAAATGGAAGTTGAAAAGCAAGAAGTGATTAGTGGAAGTGTTAAATTTGAAGAATTAGGAAAGTTTGACTTTTTAGGGATGAATAGTTGACTTTTGATATAGGCAAAATTTGATAAAATGATCTTCATGAAACTTGTAGTGTCTGTTGAGAGCTTTCTGTCGCTATAAAGAATGCAATTTTTCGATATCGGGGCTAGAAGTTATGATCGATTGAAGTTTTGATGTTGTTTAGGTGATTGTTAATCAGGGCAGAAACTTCGATCGAAAAATTGACTTAGCTAGAGGTTGAAGTTGCTTTGAAGTTCTTCATGAATATTGTAGAGCTTGTTTTTATCTTTCCATAGGTATAAAGCACGAAATTTTTGGATAAGGGAGTAGAAAATTATGATTTTTGGAAGTTTTAATGCTATTTAGTGTGAAGCCGATCGACCAGTCACCTTTGAATGCATTTTTGACACCTTTAGAGACCAATTTTGTTGTTGAGTTCTCTTAAAAATTGTAGATTGGTCTTTTCTCTATTAAATAGATACCAATTTTGCCCAATTTGGAGTTCGGAGTCAAAAGTTATAATCGTTCGAAGTTTAGAGGTCGGATTAGACAGGAGGGGCGAGCGCCCGCGCGACCTACTGGTTGATCGATTGTGTCCAGTTTTCGACCGACCGACCGACCTCCACTATTTTAAGCATAACTTCTTCGCCCGATATCCGATTGATCTGATTTTTGAAACGTTGGATTTCTAAGACATTTTTCTATCTTTTCATACTAGATTGATTGGTTTTGGAATTAAATTGAAAAAGATTGATTAGATCAAATTGAGCTGATCGGTTGTAAAAGTCTGAACAACGTTCAGTATTTTGGGGATATCTCGATCGGTAGAGCTCCAATTGAGTTGATTTTTTTGCTAAGTAAACTAGAGACATGGGGCTACAAATGTTATGAAGTAGTCCGATCGAGATTTAGCCTCTAAGATGTTCGGATTTTGGAGTGAAGTTCAGTATACTATACAGTCCCGAGGTTGTTTTGTCCTGAAAGTGTTTCGGTCATAACTTCTTCATTTATGATCCGATTTGAGCGCTTTTGGTGTCGTTGGAAAGATATTTTTGAGAGGAACATTTTTCTAGAAGAAAGGTTTGTCAAATTCCTCCATTTACCTGATCGAAAATTTGAGTAAAGATGTCAATTTTTAGGGCAATTTTGGAAGAACACTTAAGGTTTTAAGTTATAAGGCTTATATGGAGGGGCAATTGGGTCATTCCTCATTCATTTAATGACATGGAAATATAAAAGCAGCTGAGAGCTGTCGTGGGACTTAGAAATTTTCAGAAGAAAGAAAAGAAAGAAGAGAGAAAGAGAGAAGAGTGCATTTGGATGGAGAAAAGGAGAAAGAATAAAGAGAAAACTAGGGTTTTCGATTTTGTGAGATTCCAAGAGGGATTTTGAGAAGATTCAAGAGGGAAAAGATGGAAGAGCATGAGAGCTTCCTAAGAAACCAAGAAAATCCGAAAATGATGGAAAATAAGGTAAGAGTCGATTTTTGAGCTTTGAAATTTTAATGAGTTTTTGGTTTAGATAGCTTGGATATTGTA
>JANZLX010000068.1:24294-40196 GCA_025531955.1 Erythroxylum orinocense
GGGAATATTTTCCAATTAAAATCAAGCCAAATTTTACAAATTGAGTTTTCCCATCTCTTTAAGGTCAATTTGTGTTCAGTTTGGGCCCGCTATGCTCTGTAGATTTGTGGTCCGAATGTCGGGTCTCGGAGACGGGGTCCGATGTTTGGGAAATGTTTGGCCTTGGAGGCGGGGGTCCAACACAACCCACCATTGACAACTTCTATTCTTTCACCATACTGAGCTGATGGCAGAGATTTTCAAGCTTGTTGCCACGCAAGTCTTTTGCAAATAAATCTACAACTTGGTTTTCTATTCTGACATGTTCCATCTCAATTTCTCCTTGCAAGACTTTCTCTCTGATAAAATGGTAATGCACCTTTACATACTCAGTTTTTACATAAAAAACTAGAGTCTTAATTAATCTTATTACTGATGAGTTATCACAATCCAAAGGGATTCCATTCTTTGTTAATTGACATAAGTCCTTTAATAATTTCATAAACCAAACACTTTCTTGAGCTACTATTGTTGCCACTCAGTACTCTACTTCTGTGGTTAACAAAGACATTACTGGTTATCTTTTGCTACACCAAGAAATTCTCCGATCCCAAGCATAAAAACATACCCACTAATTAAATGTCAGGTATTATGGTCTCTTACATAGTTAATATCACAATAACCAACTAGCATACAATCTCCACCTTTCTTAAGTGTACTCTTCATATATCTCAGGATTCATCAAACTACTTCCAAATGATGCTTGTTTAGATTTTGCATGTAGCGACACATCGTACCAGTTACAAAAGAAATATTTGATCTTGTGAAAGTTAAGTAGATAAGACATCCTACCAACTATCGGTACATCATAACATCTTTCAAATCTTTCCCTTCATGAGCACACATTTTGGCATATGGTTCCATTGACATTGAGATTGGCTTGCACTGAGGAATTCCAAACTTTTTTAACAAATCTTTTGAATACCTTTGTTGATGGGAAAATATTCCTTCTTATGTACGATCAAACTATAAACTAAGAAAATGCTTAAACTGTCCAAATTACTTCATCTAAAAGCGAACTGACAAATTCTCTTTGGTTCGGAGAATTTCTTCTTTATAATCTACTATGATAATAAAATCATCGGTATACATTAGTACAATAGTTGAATTCTATCTTTTAGGTTTGTTGAATAAGCTAGAGTCTATAGATGTCACTAAAAAACCATTGTGAGTTAAAAATTCAACTATCTTACCATATAATGCCCTCATTGCTTAATATAACATATAGATTGCCTTTTGGGGCTTATACACATACTCAGGATGATCTTAACTCTGAAACCTATCAGTTGATCCATATAGATCTTCTAATCTAACTTCCTATGCAAAAAATGCATTCTTCACATCCATCTACCACAAGTTCCAACTTTTACTAGCTGTATATGCTAGTAGGACTCATATAATTGTAAGCTTTGTAACTGTACTAGTGTATATTGTTTAGAGAACTCTCGAGCTACCAGATGTACCTCGTGCCTCTCTATTGATCCATATGTATGACACTTTATCTTGTATACTTATTTACAAAATATAAACTTCATATATCTTGACTTTGGTATAAGCTCCCAAGTCAGATTTCACTTTAATGTAGCAATTTCCTTTTTCATATAATCCACTTGGCATTCTGAAATGCTTCGTCTAATTTTTTCAATTTTTTGCATTTTCTTCTTATACTATGGAAACATTGACATATTTGGGATTTGGCTTTTTGACTCTTATTGATCTTCAAAGTGCAGTTGATGTATCTGTTCCTCTTGGCTTATTTTCTTCACTTAGTGCTTGGTACAAACCTATTTGTTAAGGACTTTGAACTATACCTTCTTTAACATCTCCACAATTTTCTGTAACGTTAGCTTCATCTAAACTCAACTAGATTTGAGAAGTTTTCAATACCCTTTTAAAAACACCCAAATCTAGTAGTATTTCCTTATTTGTGGACCACTATGAGGAAGCTTCATTAATCACCACATTTTGGGATGTATAGCACTTCCCAATTATTGGATTGAAACATCACCATCTTTTCCTTTAACTATCGCATCCTACAAAGATACACTTAACAACCTTTTTTCCATCTTGCTATGTAAGTGATGGCATAAAATATATAGCATACACATTCAAAGACTAAAAAATGACTAACAGTAGGCTTCATATTCCATATTTTTTTCAAAAGGTGAGAGAAAACATAGCCTTTGTTGTGGCGACCTATTGGTAATAAAGGTTGTAGTATTCATTATAACCAAAAATCATCTCGAAACATTTTTAGTACCAAGTATACTTTGACACACTTATTCCAAGTGCCTATTCTTCCTTTTTGCTTTGCCATTTTATTGTGGAGTTGGCATATGTGAATTAATGGCTTATTATGCACTCTCAAAGGAAATATGAGAGCTCATCTGAGGTAAACTCTCCCTTATTATCTGTGTGTAGACAACAAACTCTTCTAAATCCCCGCTTCCGTTACTTCTTTGAACTCTTTGAACTTTGAAAAAGTTTCAAATTTTTCCTTCATAAAGTAAATCCACACATACCTTGAGAAGTCGTCAATGAAGGTCACCATGTACTTCATCCCACTAGTGGAAGCTTGCTTAATTGGTCCAAACACATCAAAGTGAATTAACTCTGGTAGAAGTCCTTTTAGCATCAACTTTTTCATCATCACATCTAGTTTGGAATAGCTATCATGACTTAACCGTATATACCACAAGTATATCGTCTTATTCCTTCTCATCTTATCTATTTATGCAATTTTTGCCAACGTTACATTGACTGACTCCAATCTTTATCCCTTCATATTGACTCTTTTATGACCTCAAAGTCCTGATATACCTTCACATCTTATGGACCAAACAAAATAAAATGGTCAGAAGATGTTAATTGTACTATTGAGATAATAATTTTTTTCATACCTAGGACATGATAGATATTTTGGAGAAACACTTTGGTATCACTACACTGGGGAGAGACTACTATATTACAGAAGTGAGCTATCGGTAACATTAAGTTATTCATCGTCACCACAACTCATCTTCCATTATACTCTGATAAGTTTTGAAGATTCTTTCTATGACTGGTCATATGGTTCACTCTCATAATGGATTTGATTGAATGTTGTTGCTATAAAGGCTAGTCATATTCATCTGTAACAAAGAATGCCTCAACATCCATTTGTCTTCACTTTTGGAGGTAGCAATATTGCTCTCCACACCCTTCTTCTTTGACCAACGATCATTCACCATTTAACTCTTTTTCCTGCAAATATAGCATCCTTTCAATCTTTTAACCATTGTCATAGTTTTTAGAACCTCCCCTACACAAACACTTCATTCACCTTGATGACTTCTCACTTTTTCAATTGTCATCATTATTTTTGGATCCATCGGCGGCTTGCTACTCAGAACTCCACCTGTCTTTATTGGCATAAAGTGCCTCTTCATTTTTTAACGAGACTCTACCCATTTGCTTAGCTAAATTTTCTTGGCTAGCTAGCAATTTTTTGAATTCTAGGAGCAACGACTGAGTTTACCATCCTTGTATAGCAATAACGAAACTCCCAAAATTTGGCTTCAAACTATGGATGATGATTTGCTTCATCCTAGTATCACCATAAGGAGCCTCTAGATCTAACTTAGAAATCTCTGGACATAGTGACTTCACTTTATAGAAGTATTGTGCCATTGTCATATCACATTGCACCACATATAATAACTTATTCTTTAAGAGTTAGAGCTTCATATTTGTTTTTTTAGAGAATAACTTGACAAGTGCATCCCAAGCTTCTTTAGGAGTTTTCGCATCCCGAATATGCTCCAACACATCCTTTTCAACCGTTGTCTTCAAAACGAACATGATTTGCATGCTTTATTCTCCCACTTCCGTAACGTCCCATTTGCATCTTTAGCCTCCAATTATGTCACTTCATTTTCATTTTCATTTACAACCTCCCACAAATCCCTTCCTTGCAGATAAGAACAATAATTGTAATTCTTATTGTTGAGCTTCTTATTGTACCAACAACTTGAAGACTACCTATCTTAGCAATAGAGATGCTCATTAAATGCCCACGAACCTTGGTCTAATACCATATTGATAACCTAAATGGTCCAAAAAGCATTTAATCTCATCAGAAAAGGTTGCAAAGCTTTTAATAGAAAATAGAAGCTTTGATGTTGTCAAATGAAACGATGAAGTATTTGCATATAAAAAATCACAAAGGAAAAAAGCTTAGTAATAAATAAAATAAATATAGCTCTTAATAGCTTACTCAAACAATAGAAAAGAAAAAGCTTCGAAGGATGTGTTTCATTTAGTACAATTCATTGCCTTTATATAACATAGATCACAACGGTAAGTATCCAATGTTTCCCTCTTTACTTGTTAATATTAAGTAATAAATCCACTAACCCACAATTCCTACAGACTAGGATCACCTAAGGACTAAGTAAGAAAAAGTAAGTGGACAACAACTCAATGGTTTAAATAAAAAGTAAATAATAATATGTTAATGATGCACAATACTCGTTTAAATGGCACCTATGAGCTAGTGTTGATTTATTTAAAAGTACCAACCTATTAATAAATGTTGACACTATTAGCAGGTAAGTATATGATAAGTCCATACATAAGTTTATCAATAAATAAGTACCTCGTGTAGATTAAAAAAACTCTCAGTTCTCAAATAAGGGGTTTTATAAAAATTATATTTCTATGTTATTTATGTTTCAAATCATATTTATTAGTAGAAATTCCATTACCTCTAATATGTTACAATTCTTAATTAAAGATGTCATAAAAGTTTCAATCTAGCCTAGTTCAACAAAATCAACATATTTAATTTTAGTTTACCAAATTTTAAGTTGAATTCAAACGCTCTTTAGTAAATTTTAAACCTTAGTTCGAGTTTGAACTCGAGCATCACGATTTAGCCAAGACAAAGATTAACATACATATAATAAGTTAGCTAAAGTTCCTTTTGTTCTCTTTATGCATCTATCACGACCATTCTTTGTTTTCTATCTTTCTTCCTTCTCTCCCTTATCAACAGTGAAGAAGAAATAGTCACCGGTGAGATTTTAATGGATTTTAACTATAGAGGAGGATGTTGCCATTGAAGTAATGGTCTAACCAAAAGAAAGGTTTATAAGAGTAGCCCTACTTCTTTCATTTCTTGTAAAATTTTTCTAGTTGTGAATTATTAATCATTAACTTTAAAATTAGTTTTGGAAGTGAAAATTTAATTATTCTTGACAAATTACGTTACTACACTGAGATGAAACAATGATTCTTCTAAGATTTAGAAAAACAAATATGGTTCTTGGGATTACTATCTCTTTTATTCATCTTCTATAAAGTAAGTCTAGTTTTGAATGAAGATTCTAAGTTTTTTATAGCAGTGATGGGGAGAGGCACAAAATATTATTATAATGGAGGATTCTAAGTGAAGTCAAGTTGGGTTGGTGATTAGAACTTTAAGCTTCAAACTACTCAAATTATGATCATGCTTAAGCATAAGCAACAAGAACTAGACCTGGTTGTATTTTTAGACATACTCAAACCATACCTTGTAGGGGTTAGGTCAACCCTAACCCAACCTATGACCACTCTTATTTCTAATTAATTCTCCAAAGTAAGATTAAGCTCTTCTATGTATGAGTAGGGATAACAAAACAACTCAGATCTAACATAACTCAACCTAAAGCCAAGGGTATCAACTTGAATCACATATTCATAAAAATCTTGAGCTTTTATTTATAATAAATTAAACTTTGCATTGGACGTGAGCTTTTATTTATAAAAATCTTCGAACTTTGAAATGAACTTTTTAACATACCACTCTCATAAAGCATATACCTGACATGCCGAAGGATATTCGGGAACATACTCTACAAAAATGGCACGTTAAGACGGTTAAATCAATTCATTTACATTTTAATATATCACACATAACATAAAACATTCCAATAATCATGTTGTTCTATTTTTATTCACGAACATATATAATCTCAAAAGTCATTACATTTCCAAAATTCACATGTACAATATACAACAGTTGAAAGATACAATTCTTGGTATAACATAATTAAGAAATTTACAGGTACAACTGATCCCAACACTGACCCATTTCCAAATGCAGAAGTTATTTAAACTAGACTAGCTAGGTTTCCTCTTAACTTGAAAATCAACGTTGCAATTTTGATGAGTTTGCAAACTCAGTGAGTGAACCATCATCGATGTGCTTACTTAAATAGACATAAACATCATAAGTATATAACATAGTTCAATCAGTATCTCACATCATTTAGAATCAACTCCTATATATCATATCGTTTAGAATTTAGTACCTGATCGTAGTATTCATCATATTTCAACAAGTTCATTATGAATACAAACACTTCATATAATCATTTTAGGATAATTTAGTCATTTATTTCGTCTCATTTATATCATCAACATGTACACAAACATAGCATATCATTATATCCACTCAATTCAGTCATTCTTTGCAAATATTTACATGGTACAAGTAAAGTTATGGATGCAAATGCACATTAAAGTCTACTTTCATTTTTATTTTGTTGTGATCGAGCACCTATTTAACTGTCCCATATTCATTGCAGATAATGGGCTCATTTCAGATGTTGTCCCGTACCCATTGTGGATATCGGGCTCATTAATCATTGAGCCTGTGGCTTTGTGTGCACATTTTTTAGCTTTAAGCTCCTTTTTCACTTTGGTTGCTCCGGTCACAACTCCTTTATCTGATTATATATATCAATGTCATGACATGCATCATTTCACATAATATGCTAGCAATGACTTTCATCCGGTGTACACAGTCATTTATCACATTCGTCAGACCCAAGTTTGACATTCATCATTCAGTTGAGCATTTATTTCCCACATTCACATACACGTAGTTAACACTCCCAATACAATCTCAAATATTGAACTCCTCAGACAATCAATTGTCTGGAATCATCAATATCACAATCATATCCAAATCATTTCAATATATATAGATATAAGGATTAAACAAAAACAATTCAAACAGAAGCATTTATCTAATTGAGATCACACATCTAGGTTACTCATAGTTTACTCCATATTAGTTATTGCCTTGATGATCTGGCAATGTCTAGATGTTATCGGTCAATTTGTGCTTTTATATCATGCAAGACACACATAGTTCACACATTACTAAATTATTCAATCAAATGAATATTCAATCATGCGTATGTAGATGTGTCATGTTTAATTCATGCTCAATTAACTATCTAGGGTATGTATCTTTATTCACAAGTCTTGACCATTCATTAATTATAACTTGTACATATTTAATCACCCTCAATTCATCAATCATATTGTAATGTCGGACTCTCTAAGCCTTTTGTATTGTGCTATATTTGGGGATGCTACTGTATACTGATACATATATGATTGTATATGAGTTTAAAGATGTATTTAAGTCCTTTAGGTATATATGTTAATAATTTATAATGTTATATGCCCTTATATAAACTTAGAGTTTATCGGTATACGAAATCTTGGAGATTGATGACATATAAGCTTTTAAGTGTGTAAAACCGAGTCCATTAGATAGATATGACCATGGTGGTTGAATTAAATGTGTGCTGATGCCTTAGAGGTGATTAGACATGATTTATAGACTTATGGGACACTTAGAAAGCTTAATTGAAAAAGTTGACGTACATAAGGGCTTATTTGCAAATTGTTAAAAGTTAAAGGACTTGAATGTATTTTTTCAATTCTTGGAGGACCAATATGTAATTTTATAAAGTTAAGGAGCTTCATTATTATTGTCAAAAGTTCGAGGACCAAAATAAGAATAAAGTTTTGGTGATTCCTAAATTTTGGGCTTAATTGCAAATTTAGGAAAAGTTGGAGGGTATAATAGTAATTTCACAAAACTTAAGGGCAAAAAAGGTAACTTCACCATATTTTGGTCAAAGAAGAGTCAATATTCTAGACCCTTCTTATGTATGACCGTGCACTCCATTGCTAGAGACTTAAAACATCTTTTAATTAAACGAGCAGAGAAGAGAGGAGAAGAAGAAGCTAGTTTCAGCCATCCCTAAAATTCCACCCTCTTTTTTATTCTCCAATCTAAATCAAAGTGTTTTAAGCTAAAGTCGGGTCAAGGAACTCAAATCTATCATTATATTTGAGAAATTCTCAAAGGATTTGAAGATATCATGAAAAGAAGGTTTAGGTAAATTTTGTTTCATCTCTCTCTACATTAGGATTTTGAGTTTGATGTTAAGATATGTTGTTCTCCATGCTTGAATATGCATAAAACATGGTTTAGATGAATGAAATGTGTCATAGAGATGGTTCTTTAAGCTAAAACTGAAATGTCCCCCTTTGGTGAAAGTTTGTGCATTTTTAAATATCTTTTGAAATTGATGGTCTAAATGAATTCTATGTTGTTAATTGTACATGTATAATGTGAATTAATGATGAAAAATGGAGAAGAAGTATGTTGGATAGGCTTAGTCGAAATGATGGAAGAAGGAATGGATTAATGTGATGAGTTGTATAATTATGATGCATATGCTTAAATGAAGGGAATTGGATTGAATGGAGTGGTGAAATGTGTTGCAGATTGGAAGTATTTGTTATATAATAAGATAGGAGCATGAATTACTATGACAAAGTCTTGAAAACATGACTTGAAAATCATACACATTAGGTGTTTGATAAAATGCCTAAGTGCACTTGGCTTAGGATTTAAGGATTCGAAATGATATACATTGAAAGCAACTTTCAGTTTTACTTAGAGTAAACTTGAATTTTTTCTTAGATTGATGAGTAATGGCCTAATGTGCTTGGATAAAAATGTGCTTAATTATGTTTTGAAATGAGTAAGTATTGGATTAAAGGCATTAAATGCCTTAGAAAATGCAAAAGAAATGCTAATGTGAATAGTGAAGAAATAATCATGTTAGAAGCTTAATGGTCGAATCCTATAGCTTAAAGAGAGTGATATTGTGTTTTATATACTTATGTGATGGTGTATAAATATGAAATTCATGTTTAAGTACTAAATACATTGTATGTTCTTTTTATGTATAAAGGCTCGGGAGTTGTGAATGAAGAAACTCGTACCGAGGATTGTTGAAGTTATGGGAATGTACATCTTCTTTTGAGGTGAGTTGAGGGGAACCATATCTCTTAAATAGGATTAGATTATCCTAAGACGTGCATGATGACTTGTATGTGAATTTTGAATCTAGATAATGCATTGTAGAATTGAACCTCAAATAAATGCTAGTATACTGGTGTATTTAATAAATGACATTATTTTGAAACTGATGTTTGTACTACGTATTTTGATAAATGACATTATTTTCGACAACCCTGTACTTGAAGTGCAAAAGAATAATGTTTTATTTTCTGAAACTACGTTTTTGAACAACTTTGTATTTTGAGAGCAAAAGATGACTTTTGTTGCATGAATAATGTTTTGGAATTTACATATGCATAATCGAGTCATGTATACTGCATGTTCTTATTCTCTTTTGGCTTAGAGCCATGACATGTTTTCATTTTATCGGTTAGACTGATAAAAAAGGCCTGGTATCTTACTCGATTTTCATACTTAATTTTTATATATGATTTTTTTATTGCTGAGGAAACGATTGGCCAATCGTGTGCTAGGCACAACTGATTAAGCGACCCTCATACCCTTGATGCTAGTACATAAAAGTCGAGTCTCCGTATCGACACCTTTCTAGGGACTTGCGGGTTATTCCACACCTAGGGTCTGGACACCGACGAGGTCATCACTTAGGGTCATGATGCTCTTGTCGATTATAATATGGACTCACCACGGATGAAAGTCAAGCCAACACCAGAAATCGGTAGGTGTGCACATTAGGTTGGCTGACTAGTAGTAACACACATGAATGTTTTGGCTTATTCTGATATTTGTTTCCCGACAAGATTTGATTTATACATGTGATGTTTTTTTGCTTATCTGTACTAGAACTGGAACCTATGTTCACTCGATGAGTGATTAATAGACTAAGCCTATATGGTTCCTAATAAGTATACGTTGAGTCATAGGCTAGGCCTATGTGTTTCTATGTAATGTATGTTCACCTCATAGGTTAATTATACCATCTTGGTGTGTATCGAGTTCTATTTGCGATATTTGTTTTTCCTGCTCACTGAGTACATAGTGTACTCACCCCCTCAGCCTTCTAACCATGCAGGTTAATTTAGTGAACTTGAAGCTCTGAGTGAATCGTGCGATCTTTTGACAGTTTTAAGGCATTACTGCATGTGGGTAGTTTCTGTTTTGTACTTTAGTTACATAGTGGCTCATGAACTGTTTTACTGTTCTTATTAGATTAGTTATATTGATATACTTTATGACTTTATAACCTGACTGTTTTGTAGTTTGTAAAAGATTTTATGTATGAACTTTTGGTACTGTTGTTGAGATTGCTTTTGAGTGGATTTAAAGGCCTAAAGTTGTGGTAAAATTTTTGATGTGAATATAGAAGTGTGTTTAAAATAGTTTGCAGGTATATGATTGAGTTTTGGGATTTTTAAAATACAGTGGTTGTGCTGCCCAAATTTTCTTTTTTTAAAAGGAGAGATGTTTAGTTAGCTTTGCATAGTCGGATTAAGGATACTGTGATTGTACTTAACTCGGTTATATGGCAATTATCATGCACCTGATGTGGTACCGAGTCGTGACACATACAATCACCAATCCTTTTCTAATGCTTTATAATCACACAATTTCCCAATTCTTATTCATTTATAGATAATTCACAGTGTTCATATCCTTTGAATCACATTTGCATTCATGGGAACATCCTTATACCATTAATAACTCATACTTCCCAATTCATATGGATTGATGTGAAACAATCCATTCCTTAAGTTATAACTTCAATTAATAACCTAAACTCATTAAACACTTAACCAATTGATTGATCATTAAACTAATTTCATTTTAAGCCTCAATCAAGTCCAAATAAACCAATGTATAGTGCCTTATCCTTATATGAATCAACCAGAACACAAAACACAATCCTTTCTCATTGGCAAGCATTTCCCTGATCATAGGAAGGAACCAATACAATTCCCACAATCGTGGGATGGGTGAACCGAAAGTTCACCTTCACTTTCCTTCCACTTTTCTTTCAAATTTTGACACCTTCAAGATAGTTCATCAATTATAACTCATTTATACCTTATAACTCAATTATACCTTAAAGATGTTTCAATTCCTCATCAATTCATCACTAGTTCCAATTTAAATCATTCATTTGGTAGTTCACAAATTATGGTCTTTCAAGCATCAAAATAAAAAATAGAACATAACTAATCCATTGCCAACACACATTCAATACCAACACCACAACCAAATTATTCTAACATATGTCAATAGAATAATAATTCACTTACTAATTCATCTCAATGTCTTCTCAACCGTCAAGCTAACCTAACCTTATGTGCAAAGTTTACATCATTTTCTTCCTAATGTTCCTTTATAAACAAATTGTTTTCTTTTAATCATAACTCTCTCTACAAAGATCCAAATGCCATGACTTTTTATGCCCCTTTGAAACTAGACTTCCATTAGTCTTAATATGTCCAAAAATTACATAAACATCATCTTCCTTTAAAATATAATCTCCATCCAAATTGTCCTATTTCTGGTAAGAAATAGACTGGCAACCAATACTCAACCTTTAAAAGATCATTATCAAAACATCTCCTAACCAAACTATTTCACAAAAAACATTAATAAGACATAAATAATCATTTTTCATATTTTATACCTTCACTAATTCGGACTCTAAGGTTCTCAAAAATTAGGAAATAATATAAGATTCCTGCACAAGGGTCTATCATACACATTATTAGGGAAACAAGCATAACTAGAGCTCTAGTCACTATTTTGTCAAGCCCCTTTCACAGAGGTCAAGTTAAGACCTATATCTACAACTTTCATTGTTTGAGTTTCTTCAAATTCATGCTCTAAGGATATGAAAGATAGATCGAGGTAGAGATGAAATTGAAACCAGAATTTCAACTTACCTAGGTATCTTTTTTCCTTCTCCTCTTCCCTTCCCCTTTTTCTTCCCTTCTCTTCTCATTTTCACTTTTCTCTCTCTTCTAATCTTATGGCCGACCTCCACTCTCACTTCTATCACCTATTTCATCCATTTTCTCTAGAAAATTTAAGAAGGTCAAACTAATCCACGTGTTAACATTCCATTAGTCCATGTGTCACCCTTCTATTAGTACATATGTTTTCCTTCTATTAGTCCATATATCACTATTGTATTGACCCATATGTCACCCTCTTGTGGGTACATATGTTATTTTTTTATTGATACATATATCAATATTCTATTGGTCCATGTGTCACTTACTTTAGGCTCTACATGTCACTCATTAAAGCCTACATAGTCACTACTTGCAAGGCTACACTTGTCGCCAATTATAAGGTTACATATGTCATCATTTGTAAACCTATATGTCACCATTCTAAAGCTCCACATGTCACAAGTCTAAAGTGCTATTTGTCACAAATTTAAAGGGCCATTTGCCCCTCATATACTCAAGCTACTTGTCCCTTATATACTCGGGCCACTTGTCATCCAATTAACTGAGGCATTTGTCACTTATTTCCAACGCCACATGTCATCATTTCATAGGCCTAATCAACCTAAATTCCCATGTATCAATTTTTCTTGCTCTTTAACACTTTTGTTATACTAGATGCACATATCATCTCATCAATTACTCAATTGTAATGATAAATTCCCAATTTACTAATTATAGTCCATTAAAACAAAATTCAAGACAAAATCAACACACAATTACATCATGATCATTAAAAACCTTTCATACCCCAAAACATGTCAATTGAGTGCAAATACTATCTTGCAATATTTTCTAAATCATGATTCATATGTGTATACGAATATTATGCATGTGAATGAAATGAACCTCGTAAATTCTTAAATGAAATAACTCATGTGACTCAACCTAACAATTTAATCTTTTAACAATTTTAGGAGGTGGGATATTACAAACTTGGACTCCATTTCTCATATTAAAAAGGAAAAGATAAAGAAAGGGAAAATAATCATATAAATAAAGCACTGAAGTTTGTCTCCATTAAAAGAACTTCTAAAAAGTTACCTTTTAGACTTAAATTGTCCTAGTTGGGCTTTACAACATTTATTATTTTTCTAAAAATTTGAATTTGTATACCTAACCCAGTTTAAATGAACTTTAGAACATTTAATATTTCTTTAAAATAAGTTTAGTTTTTGAACCTAATCTAACGTAATTAAGTTTTACCTAACTTGAGTATATTTTATTTTAACTAAAGCCTAATTAGGCCCAAACTTGAGCTAAGTTGCTTAAACTAAGCTTCCAAACTAATCAATTTTTAAGTTGAATTCAATTTTTTTATTAAAAAAATTGAGCCCAACCCACACCATAATAATCTGAACCTAACTCAGATTATCACAATTCCTATACATGATATCAAAACAATATTAAAAGGTCCATTGACTTTAATTTAAGGAAACATCACTCATTTCCACTCTACAAGCAAGGATAAAAAGTTAACTTCTATAGCAACTTTTAATTGAAGACATTCAAATGATAATTGTTGAATACTTAGCCATGCTCAAGTTGACCCAAATAGTTCAGGAGATGGATCAAAAAAATTAAAATGATGTTGAATATTGTATCTTTCAATTACTTGAAACTGACCGACCATAATAGACATACCTTGAATCTTGTGTAAAGGCTGATATGGAAGCTATTAGGAAATTAAGGTGGGATCCGATCCTGCATGTAGCAAAGTAAGCATAAAACATTTTTTTAATCATTTTTCAAAAGTCAATATCCCTTAAATTCTGTAGCATGATTAACACTTAAACATAACAAAGAATGAATCATAATTTGCACCTTAGTATATAGCTAGATTTTTTGTTGTTGTCATTTCTAAAATTGGATCATCTCAAATATCATAGTTGTACATATCTCTGACCTCTTATGGTATGTATAGAACATTTTAAGAGAACTCTATAGAGTTATAGAGAGGGTTAAGCAAAAGTTGCTAGCTTTCTTAAAGCCTAAGCCTTTTTATAACAAGATATATATTATTTTAGTAATTTAATTGAAATAAAATTTTAATTTTAATTAATTATAATTAAATACTAGTTGGATCTAAATAAGATCTAGTATCTCATATTAATTCTAATTATTGAATAACTCATATTTAATCATAAAGTTTCTCAAACTTTATAATCAACTCCAACTTGATTAAAACACTTTTTCTCTCTTTAACTTGATTTTTGTGTGTGGTCTATTAAGTTCCTGAACATATTGGCAATGGATATAAATTAAAATCCTAAAATATAAATATTTTGGCAATGGATATAAATTATAATCCTAAAATATATCTTAGGATTAGATAAATTAAACTATTTTAATTTATCTTTAATTCTCTAATTAAATAACTTATATCTATAGATCAAGATTGACATTTAGTTTTTCATTATGATCACACAAAAATTTAGGAATGAGAAAGTAGTTTTGACTAACTGTTCTATATAAGTTTTTTGTTATCGAATTCAATATTTTTATCATATAATGTTCTAATTAGACATAGAGCATATAATTATTATCTTCTCTATTTGAATCCAATCATATTAGTTCTCCATCATTAGTAATTGATTCTATTAATGACATTTGAAAACAATTTTCAGAGTGTCATTCAACATTGACCAAGGATTTCTCGAAGTAATACTAATCGAGACCAATGAAATATTTCTCCTAATCACTTTAGGGATATAAATCCTATATTAATCATTTAATTGTGTCCTTTGCATTTATTGTGTAATATTTACCTTCTAGGGTGTGTAGCTGAGATTGGTTCCTATGTAGTGTAATTAAGGTTTGACAATGATGGTTAGAGTTATTCCTCTACAGGTAGGGATGGCAATGAGTAGGGTTCGGTTCGAGTATTACTCTACCTATATTCATATCTATTTTTTATGACTTAACCCATATCCATATCCATATCCATCGATTTTTACGATTTACTACCCACATCTAAATCCATTATATTGTTCGAGTTTTTAGATATCCATCGAGTTGTATAGCACATAAAAATATAACTTCTAAATAGAAAATATAAACAACAAATTTTTGCGAATGCTGCAAATCAAAATTACTTTAATAATAATAAATCAAGATTTTGATTTGTATATCTTAAAAAACCATAAAATTGGAATAATAAAAATCATAATGTTTAGTGCAAAGACAGTATATATTTGTTACAATCAAGAATTGGAACAAAGATTGAAATATCCAAAGCTTCAAATTAACTTTGTGTGAACTCCACAACATTTAAAAATCCATCTCCATATCATTTGCATTATTATCATCTTATAAGAAAATAGACTTAGGAGTAAAGTGGGGATTTTAAAATTATTTCTTCTCAGAAAAAATTAATATTTTATTATATTTAACCATAAATATTAAAAAATAGAAAATAGAGTTAATAAAAAATAGTAGGATATGGATATCCATCAGTTCGAGTTATCACTAGACCCATATCCAAATGCATATTCACGTTCATTTTTCAGCATCCATTTAAAATATATTTTTAGCCTCCATGTCCATTTTTTGGGTCGGAGAGTTTGGATATTTATCGGGTTAAAAACTCACTTCCATCCCTATATACGGGTCTTTCACAGTCGATACGAGTCTCTTCTAATATGTATTTCTGTAACACCCCACTCCCGAGTGACCCGAACCCGATATCGTTGGTGATATCCGAGTCCGTGCCCCGCGAGGGTGGC
>JANZLX010000072.1:6574-22441 GCA_025531955.1 Erythroxylum orinocense
AGGACCGGTAATTCCTTGCAAGGCGTTTTGGACAATTCCGAGAGAGAGCTAGATTTTGCATTAAGATGATAGTTAGAACTTTGATAGCTTTACAAACATATTGATCATGAATCATCAATTGTATTTTTGTAACTCTTGTAAAAGTATTTGATGAAATGTTGATATGTTAGTAAAGCTATGGATGGAAATCTTGTATGAACTCATTTTTGAAATAGAAATGAATGAGGAACTTGAAAGTTCCCTTTTGCAAGCTTTTTGTGATTTGTGCTATATTGATTGTGTTGAATGTGTATGTTGCTTGAGATTGCCTTTTTGCTGGTGCTAGAATAGTTTTGAAGTTGAGAAATTGAGCTTGGCAAGTATTGTATAAGAAGTGAGAATGATTTGTGTTTAGCATGTTGAGAGTTGAATGACGAAGTTAGAGGTTGGAGATGATGAGAATTTGAAGTTAGATTTAAGTGTTTGATGCAATTGAAGTAGTGGTAGAATGTTGATGAAGTTGTCTTGCTTGGATGGCAAAATTTTTGGATGTTTAGAAGTGTGCTTGATGTTTGGATGGAGGATGGAAGGAGTCTGGACTTGTTGTCCAGGGTGTGTCCGTTTAAACGGACACTCTCGGATGGATTTGGTGTGCGTCTTCATGTCCGTTTATCGGACCTTCTCGAATGTTTGGAACCCTTTGCCCAGCCCATGTCCGTTAAACGGACATGAAGTGGCCAAAACCCCTAAATCCACCCGAGACTGTCCGTTAAACGGACATGACTGTTCGTTGATTTAGGACTGGTCAACTTTAGTATATCGCGTTTTTTACTGTTTTCGATTTCGAATCTTGCTCATTGTTTTTTTTAATACCCTTTATACCCCTCTTAGGGTTCGTTGGGACAACCCTAATTGTGGGCACCCGCTAGCGCTTTTCATTTTCGAATCGGATAGTTGGGCTTCGGGAGCGGGGTCCAACATTGGAGCTAGGTCTAGCATTCGTGACTCGTGACTCGATCAATCTGGTCCAAAATTGGGCCTGGTCGACCATACTGTGTTTTCCATTCCTAATTGTTTTCTAGAAATAAAAGGCAGAGGTGAACATTATTTCAAAAACAACCAAAATTAATAATTAACATGCAAAACATGCAAAATAAGGCAAGACATGCAAAATAATACCTAGTACATGTAATTTTTGAATTAATAAAATTTATGCCTTAAGTTTGTCAAATCAATAACAATCAAGAAACTTTAATCAAGCTAATTAAGGGAGATTCTGATATTATTGATGAGAAATAAATTGTGATCAAATCATTAGTGCAGTGAAACAAATTATTTTTTACAATTTTTTGATTTGATCTTTTTGATTGAATAACTTAAAAATTTAAATTCAAAATAAAAGGTTGAATCAAACCTAATTCACATTCCAACAAAACCTTTTCTTCTCAAACTGTTAACAACAAATTGTTCACGTGTCTAACTTATAACGATATTTACAAAGCAGAGTAAAAGAATTCAAATATTTTTTTAAAAAAGACAAAGAGTCCTTTATTCCCTTTTCCTATTTATAAAAAAGACAATAGGATTTTTAATTAAATTAAAAATATAATTATAATTAAAGTCTAACATTAATTATAATTACAATTTAATTTTAATAAATTCAATATCTCAAATTTGATCCCCAAAGCTTTTTAAACTTCATAATTAATTAAGTTCAACTTAATTTAAACTTAATTTTCTCTTTTAAAGTACTCTTTATTTGTGACTCGTTGGGTTCCTAATATGTTGAAAATGATTATAAATCATATAATTTAGAATTAAAATTAGATAAGTTAAAAATATTTCAAATTTATCTTTGATTCTCTAATTAAACAATTTAAATCATAGGTCAAAATTGACATAGAGCAATATGTCACTACTACCCAAACATTAAAAATGTCATAGTGATTTAAATCTACCTATCCATGCATGTATGATTATAATTTATTCCTTTCATCATCCAATATTGCAATTCGACAAAGAGTATGAAATTAGTGTCTATTATTTTAAAACCAATCATGTTTGTTTTTGTTAATTAGCAATTGATTTATAGTTGATATTTGAAAATGTTCTTTTCAAATGTCAATTCACTCTAGTTAGAAATTTTGTTAAATCACTACTAATCAAGAACAATGGAATATTCTTCCTAATTACTTTAGAGTAATGAATCCTTTGTTGATTTACTCAACTATCTCCATATAGTTCATATTATATCTAAATATTACTGACTAGGCTACCTTAATTAGATACCATCAAATCAAGTTTTTGAGATTGACAATCATCATTATTTTTTTGAGTGAATTACAAATTTCTTTCTATAGTTATTGGAATTTTAGTTATTTGAATAATGAGTCTGGGAGTCAAGACTCCTACTATAATCATTTTATGTATGATACTTAACCTAAATATAGTTGAAATAATTACATCAATAGTTGTATTGACAATTATCACAAGTTTAAGGATCAATTATATAATTATTATAATAAGAAAACCCAATACACATAATTAATATTATATTTGAAATCCTCATAATCGAGCTAGTTTAGTAAATTTAATTTCTAATAAGTACTATACACCTGTTTAAGTATCTCCATACTTTAATTTATGAGATTAATTACATTTTCGTGATATTTTAATCTGTAGAGCTCCGATTGAGTTGATTTTTGTTTCAAATTAAACTAGAGACATGAAGCTACAACTTATCTGAAGGAATTGAATTTCAATTTATGTCCCGAGATTTTCAATTTCTGGAGTGAATTTGGGTGTAGTATTCAGCCTTGGTTTAATTTTAGCCCGATAGTGTTTTGACTATAACTTCTTCATTTCTGAACCAAATTGAGCGTTTTTAGTGTCGTTAGAAACATAAATCGATGGGGAACAAATGTTCTGAATAAGCTGGTCTGAAATTCCAAATGGAAGTTCCCTAATTATGCTCAATAAGTTATAAGAAATGAGTCCTCCATACTTTTATGATTCCGAATGTTGGACTTCGGAAACGGGGTCTAACACTCCAACTGATGTTCAACAAATGAAAAGATCAATTGAACACAGTGCAGCACAGGTTAATCCTTGTCAACCTATGAGAAAAGAGGATTTAAAACTGAAGATGATTGAAAGTTGAACCTGTAAGGAGTAGAAGCTCAATCATCATAAAAGAACCATTAAGAAGGTTGGTCAAGGTACAATTCGAACCAATATTAGTAAATAGTTGTTCAATACATCTGTTGAATCATGGAGAGAAAAGGTTATGTGGTGTTCTACGAGATGAGAAATCAGAATCATATCCAACACAAATGACCAAACAGAAGTACACTATTTATCCAATCACAAAAAGAGCAGTGATAAAGATTGTACCTAACATACAACCAAGACCTTACATTGTACGCAATGAAGACAAAGGGAAGAAGAAAATGTATCCTGAAGAGATTACAAGTGATCTGACAGAAAATCAGATAGAAACAAAAGTGAGGAACATAGATGAGGCATGTTATGCAGCTCAACTGAAAGGAATCTATGTTTCACACCATATCTCAAGAGCATCAGGAAGTTATTGTGGTCGCTTCACCACAGATGAAACTTCTCAGGTAGTTGGCAGAATAACAGAAGGGCAATACAGAACCGTCCGAGTTGAAGGTATTAATTTTAACTTAGAGACTCTTGTGCACCTAATCATGCACCTTAGATCTTTGAACCCTATACCTTCATTTAAATAAATACTACACCTTCTTGGGAAACAAGTTCCAAAGCAACCTAGACCTGATGACCTTGATCTCCCTGAAGGAAAACTATCTTTTAAACCTCCTGCTATTAGAATCATTGAACTGGATGTATTACCTTCAGAACCATTTGTTGCTACAAACTTCTTTCCACCAAAAACAACCCAACACGATCCTACTATTGGTTTGGAAGAATTTAGTCACATATAGTAGAAGAGTTATGAAGCCTTAGTCGAGGAAGTTGAAGAAATTCATGACAAGGTTGATGATCTGCGTGACTCAGTGGGTGACTTACATGAAGAAGTAGCTCATTTACGAGTTTCTATGGAAGAAGACTTCAAGTCACTCCATACTGATATGCAACAAATGTTCTTTGAGATTTTAAAGTATCTTCGGTTATGATTTTTGATTAATAACAAATAGGGGAGAAGATAAGAAGAGAAAGATAGGAGGAGAAGAGGAGAAGAGAAGAAGAAGAGAAAGATAAAAAGAAGAGAAGAAGAGAAAGATAAGGGGAGAAGAGGAGAAGAGAAGAAGAAGAGAAAGATAAAAGAAGAGAAGAAGATAAAGATAGGAGATAACAAGAGAAGAACAAGAAGATAGTATAGCTTACAATTTTTCACAATTATATATCTTCTTATTTAGTATATAAATAATACTTGATTATCTTTCTAAAATTATAATTATTTGTTATCATAAAAAAGAGGGAGATTGTTAAGCCAAAATGACTTCACGTCTAATAATTTTGGTGACAATCAAATAATAATAATATTAGAAATAGATGAATCATTTTGATAAGAAGAAAACACAGAAGAAACAAAACATAGAAGAAAGCAAAACACAGAAGAAGCGCGGAAAGTCAGAAGATACAAAAGCCAAAAGATACAAAAGTAAAAAGATACAAAAGTCAGAAGATACAAAAGTATGAAGATACGAAAGTCAGAAGATACAAAGGTGAGAAGATACAAAAATATGAAGATACAAAAGTAAGAAGATACGAAGGTCAAAAGATACAAAAGTCAGAAGATACGAAAATAAGAAGATACAAAACACAGAAGGAAGAAAAGGCAGAAGAAGAGTAAAAACATAGACGATATGAATATGAAGACACAATAGTACATCGAACTGTTAATCAATTTGAGTTAGTTACAGAACTCAACTGAATAACGATTTCTACAAGAAACAAGAAATAAGAAGCAAGAAGCAGTTATCAAGAAACAGTTGAAGACGAAGGCTATAAATACAAGTCGGAGTCGAAGACTGAACGAGTTAGTCAACAAGTTTTTGAGATCTTAGTTTTTGAACTACTGTATTCATTATGCAAAACACTAGAGCTATTTTTACTGTAACAAAGCTCACAACATCTTTCTAGTAAGAGAGAGGAATAGCCGAAAGCCTGAAGAGCCTAAGAGAGCGAAAATAATACTTGGTGTAAGAGACCTGAAGAGGCTCTATAGAGAAAGAATACTTGTACATTTCAAGAAGTATAGTGAAATCTTAGAAACGTTTTTGAGGACTGGACGTAGCCCAAGGTTTTGGATGAACTAGGATAAAATCGTTGTGTCAACTTCTAAACTCTCTACTTTAATTTCTATTGTTTTTATACAAGTATATAGAAGTTAATTGCAATACATTGTGATATTCACTTAATAGCTTTGAATAAGTTAGTTTTCAAAAAATATCAAAGGGGATTGTATTCACGAAAAAGAATACACAATTCAACCTCCCATTCTTGTGCATTTTGTATATTGTTCATAAAGACTATACTAACAAGTGATTTACTTCAAGCCTCAAGTGTGGGAGGCACAGGACGGACAAGGAGGAGCAGATACACAAACCCTCAATGTGAGCATTATGGGAGCTTCACAAAGGAGAGTACTTTAAGTTGCTTGGAACATGCTTCTAACACGGAGATAAGGGACACATGATTCGGGATTGTACCCAAGCAACAAAACAAGAGGGGTCGTAGTTGCAAGCTCCCAGGAGAGCAGAAATAGTGGGGACTAGGCCAGTCGCTAAGGTGGGCAGTTCTGGAGCTACAAAGAAGACTATTTCTCCAGGAAGGCCAAGGGATTAGGCTCAAGTAAGGATGTTTGCCATAACTAGAGAGGAAGTTGCAGCCACACCTGAAGTTGTCACAGGTATGGCTCGGTTACTTAATTTTAAAGTATATGTTTTGATTGATTCTAGCTCCACTCACTCATTCATTTCTACAAGCATGACATTACATGATGTTGATTTGAGGCCCTTGGGTAGTCCTTTAATTATTAGCACTCCTTTAGGGAGGAAGGTGATAATAAGTCAAGTATATAGAGATTGTGAACTAGTCATTGAGGGTACTAAACTAGTAGTGGACCTACTATCTCTAGACCTAAAAGTCTTAGATGTCATACTTGGAATGGATGCTATGGAGAAGAATCATGCGAAGTTGGATTGTAGCCTCAAGGTGGTAGAATTTGATTTAGGAAACGGAGAGAAGTGACTTTTCAAGGAGATAGAAGAATACCATCGCTAAGACTTATTTCGGCTATGTTAGCTGATAGGAAGATGGAGAAAAGGTGTGAAGCCTTCTTGGCATATGTTGTGGACACTGATGTGAATGAAAGGAAGTTATGGGATTTTTCAGTAGTGAGGAAGTTTCCAGATGTGTTCCCAGAGGACTTACCTGGTTTGCCACCGGTGAGGGAAATCGAGTTTATACCATCGACTTGATTATCGAAACCGCACCTATTTCTATACCACCGTATACGATGGCCCCAGATAAACTGAAGGAACTCAAGGAAAAGTTGGAGGAACTGCTAGAGAAGGAGGTACATAAGTCCGAGTTTGTCACTATGGGGAGTGCCAGTTCTGTTTGTTAAGAAGAAGGATGGGACATGGCGCATGTGCATTGATTATCGGAGACTCAACAAGGTGACCATTAAGAACAAGTATCCTCTGCCTCGAATAGATGATCTGTTTGACCAACTGTAGGGAGCAGCAATTGATTTGAGGTCAGGCTATCATCAGCTCAAAATCAAAGAGTCTAATGTAGATAAGACAACCTTCAGGACATGGTACGAACATAATAAGTTTTTAGTCATGCCATTTAGATTGACTAATGCTCCAGCTACTTTCATGGATCTTATGAACAGGGTCTTCAAGGAATATCTAGATCAATTTGTCATAGTGTTTATTGATGACATTCTGGTGTATTCCAAGAACGAAGGGGAATATGAGGAGCATCTCATGATTGTGTTGCAGACATTGAGGGAACTTCATGCTAAGTTCAGCAAGTGTGAGTTTTGACTTCACGAGGTGATATTCCTTAGACATGTGATTTAAAAAATGGGGTATATGTTAATCCGAGGAAGGTTGAAGCAGTGGTGAATTGGCATGCACCCAAGACAGTGACAGAGGTGAGGAGCTTTCTGCGTCTAACAGGTTATTATAGGAGATTCGTTGAGAGATTCTCTATGATAGCTGCTCCGATGACTAAGTTATTGAGGAAGAATCAGAAATTTATCTAGAGTGAGAAATGTCAAAAAAGTTTTGAGGAGCTCAAGCGCGGATTAACAAATGCTCCAGTTTTGATTTTACCTACTGGAGATGGGGTTTATACAGTGTACAGTGATGCTTCGAGAAAGGATTTGAGTTGTGTATTGATGCAAGAAGACAAGGTAATAGAAAGGGTTTGGGTTGTGTGTTAATGACAACTCGTGCACATCTATACTCGTCTCTTTATACGAAAAGAGACAATGAATAACATGGTTGAAGACTTGGGAATGTTTTCTGTTTGTTTAATTTCCAAGGTAGAGATGACTATGTTATTCATTTCTTTCAGTCATGTCTACCATTAGAATTTATCATAAATACAATTTTAAAACCTAGTTGGAAAGTATTTTTGCTATTATTTTCTATTTTAGAATAGGGTTAGTCATTGGGAAAAGAACAAGATCCTAAAGAGATATTAGAAGGACATTTTCATGAGAGAAGAAGCTTAAATTTCATTCTAATTTGAGTGGATCATTATTATAGTTAAGATTATCTCGATTCTCTATCTATTGTTGATTTCTTTGTTATATTAATTGCATTTGTTAAGTTAAACAACATGATTATGGGCTAATTGTTTCACATATCTAGATAAGAGGTAACCTTAGTATATATCTTTGAATATATTGATTCTATTTTATTTATGAGTTCAATTTTTTATTTTTGAAATTTCTTTAATTATTTTTAATGTTAATTTAATTAAAGATAGCAGTAAGATCAAATCTTAATTTATGTGCGAACATCATGAAAGAACCTGCATATGAATTGATTGTGGCTTAGATGTTAAAAGTTAAATAGGGGTATAGAATAAAAACTTACATAAATTTTCTAGTGTTAGTGTTAAACCTTTTATAAATTTTATATATCTTAATGCATTTTTTTGAGTGTTAATCTAATATGGATGTTGGTTAATTGATTCAAGAATATGTATTTGTAACTTGACTAAGAGGATAATTGTTTACTTTTTAAAAATTTTTGGTCCATGATATAAAATATTTTTTATAAATTAAATCATAAATACAAAGATAATACTAGAGGAAATCTTGTCTAGATGTTTTTTGCATCTTGCTTTCATCTTTTAGTTAAATGCTTTGATTTGTTTCTAATTAGTTGGTTTATCTTTGTTTTTTTATTTTATTTTTAAATCTCAACAAAATCACTTCTTATTCACTTAGCTAGGTAATATTAGGATGTTTTTACTAGTTTCTAATGTTTTCTCATAGGATCAATAATTTACTCATTACTATGTTACTACCAAATGATAGCTGCACTTTTCTTAAGTTGTGAGTATTATTTAATGGCAGTCGGTAATTTACTCACTATTGTGTTTCTACAAAATAATAAGTGCACTTGTGTTAGGTTGCCAGTAATAGTTAATGATAACTAAACCTTAATTAATAGAAACACTCACCAATTATTATAATTACCCCAAAATCATCCTCTTTAGCTTAAAAAAGTGTTTCATCTTAATCATCTTTTATAGGTAATTATCCCCATCAAAAAATAAGGATCTATTTACTTGACGTTATCGTTTTGATAAATTGTTGTAGGAGAGTTCTACTCTCTAGATATTGTCCTTAATTTTTTATTATTAATGAAAATTTTAATTTATCAAAAAATAAAACAACACATGCAAGTTATGCAAAGAGAAGATAGAATCACTAGAGCACTTGTTTTTTAAGTGTAGAGAATCTGTGAACATTTGGAAAGGGGTACATGAACTATGGCACGTTGAGAATCAGATTTCACGCAACTTCTGACTTGGTTGCAGTCCAATCACGTAGTTCATTGATAAATTTACCCAGATTTCATGCAATTTCTGACTTGGGTCCAGAGTCCAGACCAATCACTTATTCTCTAAAACGGAGAAAGCAATGATGGAGATAGGTTTTAGCTCGTGTCTCTTCAACTTGTGGAAGGAGAGAAATAAGAAGTGTTCCAGAAAAAATTAAAAGCCAGTGCAACAAACTTCAATAGTGGGTCAGAGAACAGGTGATAATTCTAAGTCGAGCGGATGTCTGATTAATATACATCTTCTGTGACCATAACCAACATGAAGTATGCTCGTAACTGAAGGAAGTTGTAAAGGGAAGGAAAAAGGGGCAGAAAGAATAACTCCACAGGAAAAAATGTAAGGAAAAATTTGGTAATATGCAGCCTAAGTTTAGGAAATGAATCCCTGTAGTGTCAGTAACGTAGAACTTATGGTAGCTTAGCAAGCTAGAATTAATTTTGTAAGCCACACAGTCCCATACATGGACTAACTAAATTTGTTTTTCACAACTCAGTTTTGGTCAATAAATTTATCCTTTACTTTTTTTCCAAAAAAATATATAAAAATCTAGTTTCTTTAAAGAGACCATAGTAGAACGTTTTATAGGGATGAAGCCTTTAAGGGCGGTTCCGATGACATTCCGACCTTCGCCCACCACCGCAACTCATCATCCCCTTTACTCATGTTAAATTTTTAAAACAAATTCCAAGCCTAATTTTTCAAGAAACATTAAAAATAAAGCCATTTACTTTTGGAAGGAGCAATCCACGATAACTATACGGACAATGTATTACTGAAAAAGAAAGTGAAGGACAAAAAGCTTATATGCATTTAATACAGGATAAGGCTTCTCTTTATATTACAATTTCACAAGCTGGGTTAAACTGGTTAGAAACAACTCAAGCTGCAGATATACCATTCTTCTTCAGCAACTCCTGGTAAAGCAAACACCAAAGGCATTAGGCCTTAGGAACAAGAGGAAATATAGTCGATCATCTCTCATTTCATATAAGCACGTAGTACCAGTTTGGTAGCTGTAATTGACAGACGCTGCCTTTCTTTCTTCTCATTTCGACACTCTGCACACCAGTTAGAACAATCTTTTTGATATTTCTTCAGCTCCCGGAAGACCGAACTGACAATAAAATGATAATTATTACATATTGCATTAATCATGAGTACACGTTGGGGAAAAGCACGACACTCCAAGTTGCCTGAGAATAAGATAAATTATGTAGATACCCTGATCCTAGAACCCAGACTGATCCCAAAGAATTGATTGGATCTCTTTCCACCGTAGGTTGTTTCTAATTTGTATCCAAAGGAGAAGAGAGAAAGTTACCTCCTACACCACAAAATCAAGTTCAGCTGATTGCCAGAAGTTGTAGCTTTAACACCATTTCGATGACGACCACAATGAAGAACTGCACGACCAGGAACATGGCCATAATCTAGAACCTCCTGCAATTGAATAAAAGCCATACAAACTATAAGATGGGTTATTGGTTACATTTTCTTTATTTTGGTAAATTCAACGTTTGCATGCATTGACTGTAAGCATTTAACCATTGAGATCAGTTGCCAGGAACTTTAGCAATTGTGTAGTTTATCCACTGGACTGAAGCATTCAAACTGAGAACATATGCTATCGTTCACTAGTTAACCTAATGATTCTATAAAGTTCTCCTTTGCAAGAATTGAAGTCACATAATGGTGAAACACAGTCGATGTTAGTTTTCGCCAGCATGTAATACACTTCCTCCAAAGCCATGCAATTATTGAGTTCAAAAGTTTCTTCAACTCCAACTATATCCTAGTTCTAGACCAGTATATAAATAAACAAATAGTACTAGCATCATTCAATAATTGCTTAAGAAAGAGATCAAGCATTACCCTACCTCTGAATAAGTCTCACTATTAATGTGTTTATCACATCTAATACCCCGAAAGAACAATTCCCCACCATGAAACTGCTTACCCAAGCAAACATTCAAGGTGACTTCAGAGTCATCAACATGAAATCCTACAAAGGAAATAACTGCTTAGATTTCAAAAAGGTTTACCAAAGCCATCGAATTAACACCATGAAGGTGTAGAAAAATTTTGGGACTATGAACATTACAATAAAACAAGGCATAAGAATGGGGTAAAATTCACTAGAACCTCCTTTGGTACAGATGCTATTTTTAAGAATTCCTGTTGTTTTTTTAGATGCCCTTGCAGTTTGTTATTATAAATATGTCCATTTTACAATAATCTCCAACTAATTAAACCTTAATCTTGACCAATTCTGGTCATACTGCTCAATTGCAAAAAATTGCTATTAAATTAGTAGCATCTCTACTGACAATTTTTTAGGATAATGTTACAAAAACAGAGAAAAATTAACATATTTGACCAACTAACAGATCACATGAACTTTCAAAGTTAAATTTAAGTAATGACTGTTCACACCTTAAAACATCAATACCACAAGACTAACAAGTGATTCTTACCCATAAAACCAGTTCGAATTCATGTGCACATCAAATGAAAAAGATTTCATATAAAGGAAGCAATAACATTCAAATAAAGATGGAAGTGAGAATCTTGACATTTAAAACATCTCTTTTAAATTCTAACTACTAATGGATGATTAGAGATGGAGATTATAATAGTTTAGTATTACTATTCACTAGCTGATGATCATTGTTAAAAGACGGTTTATGGAAATACCAAGCTCGACATCCTTATTTGCTCCATATTCTACAACAAAACCATGATGGGAATCCAGAGTTGATCCACCAACCTCAGGAAAGAAAGCTGCATAGGAAATCAATCCATTGAACACTTAAGTTTTGGTAGTAGTAAGAGCAATTTTGTTTGAAGCACAGAGCCTTCAGGTTCTAGAGATCTCTAACCTCCAGACATAGGCCGTATATAGTGATCCATAAATTGGCCAAGCATAGTTTCCAAACCAAAATCATCAAGCACTACACCATATTTGTTCATAGTGTTTGGACGCATTATTCTCCAATTTGTCCTGCGAACCCATCTTTCAAAGTGTTCTACCTAAGCATCAAAACTGGATAAGAATATATTACTAAAGCACAAATAAATGCACTTTTTAACAGGGTAAAGATAAGAAGAGAAGTGATAATACCTCAGACATCAGCATGTTACAGAAATTTGGTTTAAGCATGTCAAATATGTATACTCCTGCTGTGGGCTCAACCAATATATTTCTAAAACTCTGCTCTTTATTTTCACGGATTGCCTTGAGAAATGATGGAAGAAAAAAGCTCGCAGGGCTCATAGTGTACAGCTCCTTATGCAAAGGCTACAGCTAAAAGCAATTAATACTAATATTCCATAAGATGAAGACGAAAAAAAATCTCTTTCTCTACAAAATAATAGCTTTTCTAGTTTCCTTAGACCCTGATTTTTCAGCTAAGAAACTCAAGCAAGCAATTCAATGCGTAAATTTAGAAAGCTAAAAAGTGAAGAGACAACAAAGTAAGAAACATTTACAATAACTGATACAACGCAACGATACAAACCATAGATCACGGTAAACTAGAAAGTTTTTATTCCATACAATAGACTAAGTAAATTCAGTCCCAGAATGTACCTGATAGTTCTTTATGATTCTCTGTCTGTATTCTGTGTGCTTTTGCAGCTGCCAATACGGGAATAACAATAATTTGACCAATTAAAAGAGAAGAGCTAGAACAAAGGTTACCTATAGTCAATTGCGCGGCGACATATAAAATTATTATTGAAAATATAGTGATTCTTCACATTTTTCACCCACCGTACTCATAATTAGTTATCCAGATTTACACTGTTATACATTTAAATAAAAAAGTTTGAACATCGTTGACGCCAGAACAACGTTTCGCGTAAAACCGCATTCATTCTTACGGACATAAGGGTGTTATGGAAATGCGAAGCTTACGCGAGTTCGTTCACCGTCGGGAGAGTAGCGTGTGAGAATTCTACTCATGAACTGGAATTTATCATCGCGGGAGGAATTGAGAATGGAGGGAGGCAAGTAGCGCTCGAGAGAGCTAAAAAGTAGAGGACTGAACTCCAGCTGGAGGTCCTCGTAGCTTTCCGGATTGTGATCGGCGTCTGGATTCAGTCTGAGCCTTTGGCCTCTCGTGGCAGCGGTCTTCGGTGTCAGCGCAACGCCGTTGCCATTCGCGATGGGCTTTTTTGATGCGTCAAAGGACATTTGCGAGATCATATAATGTTGGAACACATACAAGAATGAGTATATGTATCGCTGTGGTCGTAACGGTGACGATGACGGTGACTGTGTTGATGGTTGAGGATTGTATTGAAGGTTAGGGTTTGTGGCCTGTGAATAAAATGTTTTTGTTACCATGATTCAGGAAGGAGGGACCCACCCAACTTTGCTTAATATTTATTTTATTATAATTTTATGTAATTTAAATAATTAGTTTTGATCATTTGTTATTAGATTAACAAAGCCTACAAATGAATGACTTAATAATCAGATGGGGATTGGAATTTCCATCGGAATTAGTAAATTGATATTTTTGTACGTGGCTTGGCACGCGTACTCGGCACAAGCGTCGCTCATGCCCATACACCTGTATTGCTTATGTCCAATCGGCTTTCTCTAAGTGCAGATGCATTCAAATATATGCCTGCCCACAATTGTTACCATCCAAATTATTAACTGACACGTATGGTTTGAATCTTATCCTACAGACTACTGAGCATCAGGGAGGATGGATATATTAGATCAGTCAAAGTAACTCAAACAATTGGCAACCCTATAATATAATGCCTTGCATACCATTCTCTTTCTGTTTATACTTTATAGCAACATCACACAGTCATTTTCAACGTTTCAAGATTAGGGATGAAAATTAGCTAACTCATTGGCTTAAATTTATATGTTTTTAATAGATTTGCTTATGGGTCAGGTCTAAGTTTAGACCGACTCAAGACTTAAGTATTCTAAAAGAGTTGGACTTTAAATTAATCTCAGTATGAACAGTCCAACTTAGACTTAATTAAAAAATATATTATTTTATATTTTAAATTTTACAAAAAAATTATTTTAAAAATTTGACGAAGCTGGCCTATGAGTGGGGCCATTGGCATCCTTATTGAAGATTGGTTCATCTATAATATTCAAATAACTATTATTTTAATGTATGATTTTGTTATACTAATTAACTTATTATTATCAAGTTTTGTTTAAATTTCCATTAGTATAAGAAATCAAGAAGAAAATGAAAGCAAATCAAGTAAAAGATGCAAAGTAAAAACAAAAGAGAAGGGTGATCAAGCTAAAGTCATGATGATATTTACGAAAATATTTAAATTTATTGGATTGAGAATTGATTATAATAAAAATGAATATTATAAAATAGAGAAGAGATCAATGTAGGTATGATTTGAACCATGGGGTTAATTGACCTTGATTAACCGATAACTAAACAATGAAATTATAATTTACCGACTTCTTTGTTGTTTATTAACAATCATATTTTGCTTCAGAAAAATAGATAGTTTGTTAGGAAGTTTATATGAGGGTCATTTAAAGGTAAGAGAAGCCACGTTCAAGTGAGTATTCCAAACCCCTTCGGTAAAGTAGAGTAGCATTAGGAACCTGATGAGGCGTGGATTGGAGGAGACGAGTTATACGAGAGAAAGAAAAGAAGCACAGGGAGTTGACGAGTTTTGTCTAAATTGTTCATATCCTTCGTTCACGTTGTCGACTATTTATAACATTGAGCTCTTGTGTGTTTGTTATAAAAGGATTACACGTGTCAATCATTCCGCTATATTTACTTGACAAATTCTTTCAGCAAAACAGATTTTGTCCTTTTTGTAGCACATCACTCTCGCAGGACCCGAACCTGATAACGTAGGTGATATTTGAGTTCGTGACTCGCGAGGGTGGCATGCTAGAGTACCCGAATACAGTCAAAAACTCGTTATAATTTTTTTAATACAATCATGTGCGCAGAAATTAGTAGACAAGTTGAGCCCGCTTTAATTTGTAAATATTTTCAGTGATAATAATACACTCAACAACATTTAGAATAGTCATTTAATGTACACAAGTCCAAAACAAAATTGGTCCCAATTTTATTCATAAACATTTCGGTAATCACATTACAATAAAAAAATTTCAATAGCTCATTTAGGGCCCACTATATAACTACAGCACTATTTTCCAGGAAATGCGGAATACATAATTGTATAAAGGTAAGATGACTCTAATGCAGACGTGGACTGATTCCGACCTCTATCTTTGACTTGCGTGCAATAGGTATACTCCCGTTTGTCTAACGGGGTACTCTTCAAAGCCTGAAAAATAATTCCAAATTTTGGGTGAGTTTTGCGAACTCAGTGAGGAACAATCATCGATGGTTCGCCCAATTCATGTAGCACTCAAGCAAAACACAAATTATTTCACAATAACACAGTCAGAAGTACCACATAATTGTACTTAAGCAAATCACAAATGTAAAGCATTCTTGCCTTTTTCCCATTCCAAATATTCAATCAAATATGTATGCAATGCATATGTGACATTTTCCCATTCTATTACGGTGTTGTAACCGAGTGCCTGAACTATCCCTATAAGGGCGTATTAATCGGTGAGCCTGTAGCTTTGAATTAGTGTGGGTTCGAAGCCCAATACGGTGAGCTTTTAGCTCTCGATGGCTGCTCCGGTCACAACTGTCGTTACCTGATCATGCATTTATGTATGTAATGCATATGACCCAATTTAACAGTAGCTATCCACATGTCACAATAAACAGTCACAATTTCTCATTGAGTACACTGAATCATTTATAT
>JANZLX010000073.1:4307-14478 GCA_025531955.1 Erythroxylum orinocense
TGCTCAGTCAGTGTATGCAATGAAACCTATCAGTCTGACCCAATATTACCAGAATACCCTTGCTACAGTAACGGGATGTTACACCTGCGTAGAATTTGTTCCGTCAGAAATAAGTTGAGATAAAGAGACATCGAACAGAAACAACAGTACACAAGAGAGAGAGAAGAAACAAATATAAGCCACAACAGAGACAGAGAGAAATCTTAGCCTAACGTCTATATTGACCAAGAACACGAGAGAAGAGAAACAAATATGGAAGACAAAACGCAAGAGAGAGATAAAAAAACAAATATAAGTCGTCAGATTAAACGGACGAACGGAATGGATTGCGTAGTCATCCACCGCATTCGTCCTTGGTATATATACTTAATAAATTGGGTCCATTGAGCAATTCAAAGCTAAGTCACCTGAACGTATTCTTTTCGACCAAGTCTGACTCGGTTCAAGCCCAATTTCGTAAAATTGAGGTCCAATTATTGAACTCTTTATGTCCGTTGCATTTCTGTTGGTCTAATGTGAAAGTGAAGTACTAATTTGATGTTTGCTTTTCTATGGAGCACAGACATAAATATTCTATAAGAAGTCATAATGAATTTGTCCACAGTACACATAGCATCTTTCCTACTAAAGTTGTAATTCAACGCAAATTTAAGTATTTTTAATTAAACCTTTTAAAGCTCAAATTATTGCACTAAAATTTTTACACCAAATTTGGTGTAAAAGAAAATATTTTAAGAATTTTTTTACACTAAATTTAATATTACTCCAACCATTCTACACTAAATTATTTTTAAAGAATATACCACAATAATTTAGTTATGAACTAAATTAATTTACATTTATACAATAATTTTTATTTATTTATTTATAAAAATTAAAATAAAATTATTATTTTTAATTAATATATATTTTATATTAAATTAATATTATTTAACAAATATAATTAATATTATTGCGACGATCACATATAAACATATAATATTTTTATTGCATATTTAACCTCTAATCTTTTGAATTATCGTATCGTTCCCACAAATGTTCAATCATTATATTACGAAGTTCATAATGAGCTTCTTTATCTTTAATTTGCTTATGTCTAGCAATTTATGTTGCGGTTTAAATTTATGTACCTTTTATTTCACTTTTATTTTTTATTCTTAACATATTTTATTAATGAATTTATAACACTTATAAATAAGAATTATAAATAAATATTAAAATAAATTTGATACTATCTTCAATATTATTGTCATTTTAAATGTCTCAATGAGATTTTTATAATGATATATTTTGTGTAAAGTAATTTATATTTTAAAATTAATTACTTAGTAAATTATATAAATAAAGCAAATTGTGAGAAGGACATAAAAAGAATATGTTAAAAAGATAATGGACAAAGTTATCTTTTTACAACTTTTGGTGCATGAATAATAGCACATTAAATTTGGTGATTATTATTCATTACACCATTTTGGTATTAAAATTTAGTGTCATCTTCAGAGTGATTTGTTTGCGCCAAAATACTAAATTTAATATTTTAGTGTGTTGGTTGAAAATGGCCTTATTCAAGCTAACATGCATTATAGCTCCGTCTATCATAACATCTAACAAATTTTTACAAGTCCTAAGCTTTGACTCTCCTCACCTTGGGACAGGATTCTCTATCTAATATTATGGTGTCTTATTATATCTCATGAATCTCAGTTATTTATTTATGTAGGTCTTATATTTATTTATACGAAACCTATACGAAACTTACATAAATAAATGACTGAAATTTATAGAACAGAATAAAACATCATAATATTAGACAGAAATTTAAACTCTCTTACTTCATCTATACGAGGTAGCTCTGACCATGGCGACGAAGGCTGCAGATATGTAAAAGAAATGAAAAATAGAGGAACTCTTGAGACAAAATATCCACCGAAGGTAATATTCTGGAAATAGAGAGAAAGTACATAGATGAGAGGAGAGGATAAGAACAAGCGTTTATTAACCAGATGAATAAATGAGATTTAAAAAATCATATATTTTAAACTTAAAAAGCTTAAATCTTCTACAAATTATAAACATTTTACCCTTGCACACTCCGTAGTAGTAGGTAGCCCAGTGTCGTAGTTTGAACTTTGATGTGGGGAAGGGTAGCCCAGTGTAGTAGCCTGCTGCGGAAAATGGAAATAAAGGTTTTTATGTTGTTGTCTGGAAATAACTAATTTGTTAATGAAAAGATAAATAATCACCAGTAATTAGTTAAATGGTTAGTTATATAATTAGTTCTTTTTAAATTAAAAATATTAGCATTTATTTATTAAAATTAAAAAAGTTGCTCTATTTTTATTTCAATAAATATTTTATTTTATTTACTTTTATAAATTTTATTTTTATTTATTATATATTAATTTTATAACCATTTAATACTAATTAAATTTTAAACTTTTTTTGACCAATTTTATGTGGGGTCTAATTTTTAAAACATGGGCCGCAAACCCGCCTGCTCTACCAGTTATGTCACGCAGAAAGAAGAGTACATGACAGCGTAGCTGGTTCCAAATAATGTATTTCTCCTGTAGTTGTAGCTGTTTTCAGGTTACCAGATGTGGGGCAGAAGGCTCGGTGTTACGGTGGGAATTGGGGATCATTTACGTCCTAGTCTTCGTTTCCTTTGTGATCATCTAAGAATTGATTACGTATTATTCAAAAAAAAAAAAGAATTGATTACGTAACCCAACGAACTCATAAGAGACCATAGGAAGCACTAGGAAGACCAAGCTCACCAAAACATACTAACTCAACATACAGATTGCTATTAGATGCTCAGCAGACCATAGTTGCTTCTTCCATAAATTAACCTCTAAACCAGCCTTATCCGTCGTCTATTTTAAGCATGATTGTCTCTCGGTTTGATGACAGAGAAGATTCAAGATTTGATTTTGGCCTCGGATAGACAATTTTTGATTTATAAATTTAAATTTAGATATTTCCAATAAATCGGCTTATAGGTGAGGCTCAATCTAAATTCAACACTTAATTATTTTAAGTAGAATAATACTATTTTATTTAGAAAAATTGCTTATGCCTGAATCCATAATTTAATCTAATTAAAAAATAAATTATTTTATATTTTAAAAAATTATCTTAAAAAAATTTGTCAAAAATTTATGGACCAGCCTATTACTAGCCTCCTTTTGGTCAGAGTAATAATGGTAGGAAGAGTCGGCAACTGTTTGTTTGTAATGGCTATGTCATCTGATAAGCTAAATGATTTAATAGAAGTGGTTCCCACAAATGTGGAATTGGGTTAAAATTAGTGGCCTTGAATCACTTTTAAATAGTAATTAGAAAAGTGATGGTAAAGAAAAACATGATTATTTCTTCGTAAATTTGTTTGTATGGACTGAAGCAAACCATCAGTTGTTCACCTTTTATTTTAATTTATGAAATTAACTATTTTTTAATAAGAAAAAAAAGTAGTACACGTTATATCACTTCATTAGTATCCTTTTAATGGAATTACATCTACAAATAATTTAATAGTAATAAATTTTAAGATTTCATTATAATTTTAATTCGGTAATGATTTTTAACATTTTTTATTTTTATTTCTAATTAGTAAGCTTAATTTATAAAATATATTAAAATGTTATTATTATTAAAAAAAATTACATTCAGAACATAAACAAACACGGACCATGGCATAAACAGTTGTCTTCAAATACGTTTGTCTTGAATTGGGAGACGAAGTTTGTCTTGAATTGGCCAGTCTCGAGACAATTACGGTGCACCAACCTCCTTGCTTATTTTTTAAACGGATTCTAGTGTCCTTGTAAAGATTTTATGGCTCAGATTTGAAACGAGTCATTGCAGATTGCATATGAGTTGATCTGACGAGCCCGATTGAGTGACACTAAAGACAACTATTCTCGAAAAGTCCATCTTAGAACACATTTGTTTTAATTGTCGAAGCGCTTCGTTTTCAAATTGCAAGGAAAATGGCAAATGAAAGTATGAAACGATCCAAAGCCTTACTCTCCCTCCACCTACTAACAAGTGACAACCTATTTATAATATTAAAACCAAAGTTGTCAATATCGTATCAAATTTAATATCGGCTCAAGTTTTGGTACGATATTGTATCAGTATTGATTAATGTTGAGTGTCATTTTAAATAATTTTTTAATTTATGAAATAATTTTTGAATTTTTTAAATTTTACAAAATAGTCCATGATATATTGTACAATTTTATTGTATACTTTATAAGTTTATATCAACCATATTTTCAAAAATTATAATAATAAATAATAATTATAATTAATATAAAGTACAATAATTTTTAAATATTTCACATATAAATAATAACCACAATTCATAAATTGATCATCAAGTTGAAAGATATAACTTCTATATAAATGCTTTTTTTCTTATTTAAAGCTTTGAATCTTCTTTTTATTTCTAATAAACCATAATATTATATACACCATTCTAGATGTAGTTTTTAAATATATAAGTTGCTTTTATGATTCTTAATTGACATTAATAAGTCTAAGTATAAGTAATTGGAGCCTACAACATGTTCACAATTTGAAAAAAAAAAAAGTTCCTTTTGAACATATTTACATCACTATTTTCACACATTATCTATTATAAATATTTATGATAGCCCAAACATATATATTACCCAATAATTGGACATATTTTATACTCAATTAATTATTTACCCAAAGTCAATACCTAAATACTACCATTAACTACAACTAAATTATTATTAATTTACAATAGCATAATTTTATGCTCAATTAATTAATTTTTTTGGTAAATACTCAATTAATTATTTACCTAAAGCCAATACCCAAATACTAAAAATAAAATATCATTTCACAAATTTTAAGAATGTGTCAATTAATTATTTAAGTCTTTGCAATTTTGCAACTTTAACATTCTCGGTTTACAATTTTAATTTAAGTTGTTTCAACTTACTAACTTTCAATTCAATCAATTCACGTTATCAACATCATCGCAAATTCACATGAGATCATGCATTTCATCCATCAAATAACTTAACATAAATTTCTCTCAATCGATTAAACCAATCTACAAAACCAAATAAGAAATCAACCAAACAAATTCTTGAATCCAATAAAGTTCAATATCCAATCCAACCCACACAAATCACAAAACCAAATTTCAACCGATTCACAAATCCAAGTTCCAACTGAATCACAAAATTTAATTCCAACTTTTAACATCCAAGTTCCAACCGATTCACAATCAAAAATGCAATTAAGCAGAAAAAAATCAAAAACTCAAAAAACACACTCAAAAACCAATTCACAGCTTCAGGTTTTTGAGTTGGGTGAATCGTCAGGACTTGGGTTTAGATCTAAGGTGAGCAGCAGCGTTCTCTCCTCCTTCAAATGTTCAGTGGTGGTGATGGCGTGATATGGTGGTCCTGATGGAGGAGGATTGAAGACCATGGCGTGTTCAGGATTTTATATGAAAGAGCCGAGGATATCTGATGCTGACGGAATCACAAAGGAAGATGATAGTCGTCGAGGAAGGAGCAGTACCGTCGAAGAGGGAGCAGCACCACCGGAGATGAAGAGGAAAACGAGAGAGAGAGAACGACGGTTTAGGATTAAAATTTTAAAAATTTGCAAATTAGCCCTTACCATTTTTCAAATTTACAGTATCAGCCGGTACATGACTGACTTTTGGATACCGACCAAAAACTAACAGTACCAACTAGTATCTCCAACCGGTACCAAAACAATCATTATCGTTCCGTACGTGCAGTACATACCGGCATGTACAAAACGGTATTCATACCGTTGATTAAAACCTCTTATTAACCTTTTTCATAATAATGCCCGAGAATAATCTCTTATTAATATAAATTTATTAACTGAGCTATCATATTTAATTGTCTACGGACAAGGTTTTAACAATGAATCCTGAAGGTCACGGAGCCAACATTTGCTACTAAAAGTTTAATATATAAACACTGATTTTATACTAAAATAAGGTTTAGGTGAACTAATAAACCAACCTCATTCACCAAATCATTCAAACTAAAGATTCGCTTCCGACTTAAAATATTTATAAAACGTTATTTGTCGTGTCACATATACATAAGAGGAGTTGTGAAAATAACAAAATAGCTTAATTTAAAACATGGAATTATCATAAGCCATCCGGTACTCAGATCTGTCATTTCTTTGCATCTTTTGTTGAAAAAAATAAATCTGTATGTCATTTTCTTTGAAGTATTTAATGTGCACGTTGTCACATTGTGGGCGTGTATGGGGTGGCCTACACTCCAACCACCACTTCAATTTTCTGATAAACCCATATTCAATCTAATTGTTTAGATGAACAAGGGCAATGTTTCTATGCACAATTAACCCAGCACATCACATGCATCAGATCTTAGGGACTTCAGAAGTGGAAATACAGTATTATTTTCTTAGTTTAAAAAGTGTTATGAAGATAGATCGACATTATATTTTATTCTTCACAGATACACATAAGAAAAAGGATATATTCATCATGTTAATACGTTTTTATTGAGGTAAAACATTGTAACCAGACTCCATTTTTTTGCCATATGGCTTACATTAAAATATATTTTATAATTTTAAAACAGAAATGACTTCCTACTCAAACTTTTCTCTATTACTAATTATTTGTACTTGTAAGAAATTGTAAAATGAGATTTTTTTTTCTTAGAAATTAAAGATCTATTAATATACTTTGTAGTCTAAAGACTGAAAAATGAATATCATTTAGATAACTATTTAAAACATGGGCATCAATTTATTCGTGTATTTTGGGAATCAATTTATTTTTGTTTTGTAAAAGTAAGAAAATCATAGAATAACTACGAACTTCTACTAGGATAATTTGATTCCTATCGTTTTCTAAGGTAATTTACATTGAATCATTTAGTTCTTTTGAACTATAATTTAGAAAAAAAATATTTTTTAGTTTAAAATTATCCTTAATTAATTAATCAAGACATTATATAGGGATAAGGAGTTCACTTGAATATTTACGAAATCTATAAAGCAAAAAATTAAACAAGACAATTTATTATTTATTTTGAATTTCTTTAGGAAAAACTTTCTTTCTAAAATTAAATTTCAAGAATTTCCTATAAAAATGATTTTGTTTTTTATTTGTACCTAAAATGGGGTTAAATTGAGTGTTGATAAATTTTAACTACTTTAACCTGTATTAGTTGACCAATGACCTATATAGGTCGACCAAAGACACCTAAAATATAATGATTATAATATATTCAAATGCTTAAACTTAATTTTTTAATATAAAACTAATTTAAACACTTCTCTAAATGTTTTCCAATGTATGTTTTAAAGATTAAGAGGGCTTTCTTCAAAATTAAGGCTTTAGTTTGAAAAGACTCATGCAATGAGTTAAAATGATGATATGTTTATACATAATGAGCCTCTAGAATATTAAAGTTACCAAGTAGGTAGTACGACAAATATTATATATTCATTTATAACTTTTTTTGGTCTTTTTCTTCCTTAATCTTGATTTTTTTTCACTTCAATAAGTTGGCCTCCAACTTTTCTCTAATGTATTTATGAGATATACCTTGATTTTGGGTTTGACCACTATTTTTCTCATTAATTTCATTTAAAAATCAGTAAATAGTACTTATACTTTGTTATCATCAAAATATAAATTATTACCTTCCTTGGTTTAACAATTTCCTTCTTCTGATGATGACAAATACTTTATGTATTAGAAACATAATGGTAAAATCAAGCACACATAGTTTGTTAATCCAAAGCAATATGAATAATTAGCTCCCTCAATAATGTTGCATCATGAAAAAAAAACTTACAAGTTAACATGTTTCAATTACAAATCAACTTTTGTATAAAGATTACCAAGATAGCACTGCAAATTAATCACTCCCCTAAATATAATGTCACTATTTTTCTTAAAAAAACACTAAAATTAATCATTCCTCTTGAATCTAATATCACTAACTTTCTCTACCTCTTTTTAGGAACATAAAAAAGAGTCAATTATTTAAAATTCTAGCAAACTAATATTAAGATATTAAAGCACATAATAAACCGAATAATCAAGAATTAAAATAAAATATCACTTGTGGAGATCCTTATCAAATGGAATTCCCATATATCCTCACTCATTGGTTTGGTGAACATGTCAACCAATTGACATAATGTGTTAACAATTGTAACTTAATATCCCTATTTTTGTATATGATCTCTTATGATATCTATTTTCTACGATCTTGGTTTTAGAGTATAGAATATGGTTCTTTATAAGGCAAATAACACTAATGTTATCAAGTATTTTTGTAAGGTCTATGCCATAATCTCTAATTTGTTATGAAAAATTAAAAATGAGAAAGATAATTTTCTTTAGCTTATGTGATGAGTTGAAGAGTTTAGGTGACTTAAGACAACATGTCATTTGACTGTAGAGGAGCAAGTAGCATTTTTTTTTAAATAACTATAGGGCATAGTGAAATATCTAGAGTCAATGCAAAACACTTTCAAAATTCAACTTAGACAATTTTGAAGTACTCTCGCAAAGTCTTATATGCAGTTAATGCTCTTGCGAAAAGAGTCATTACTCTACCATCCTTCACTAATACACCTCCTAAAATTCAACATAATTCAAAGTTTTTTTTTCATATTTTCATGTACATTAATATGTTTAATTACTATTTTAATTAGGCCCTTATGATTAATAATTATTTTAATAGTATATTTTAATTTTTAGGATTATATAGGAGCAATAGATGGTACTCATATTGATGTATATGTTCCATTCGATAAACAAATACCATATATAGGTTAAAAAAATTGATCCAACTCAAAATATTATGTGTTGCTACTCATTTGACATGTGTTTTACATATGTAATGGATGGATGAAAAGATACTGAAAATGACTCTCAAGTTATTGTAAAAATAGTGACAAATCCAATGAATCAATTTCCTATGCCTTCACAACGTATTATAATATTTTAAATAAACATAGTAATTATGATTCATTTTTAATATCTTTTTGTTAATATTATGTGCTTTATATGTTAGATAAGTTTTATTTGGTTGATTCAAGCTATACCAATATTCCTAGATTTCTTTCACCATACCGAAGTGAGAGATATTATTTGCAAGATTATAAAGGAAAAGAAAGACCATAAAGGTTCATAGGAATTGTTTAACTATAGACTTTCTTCATTAAAAAATATTATTGAAATATGTTTTAGCATTCTAAAAGCAAGATTCTTTATACTTAACATATTGGGTTATAGTATGAAGTATTAGCCCCAAAATTTTTTTTATTGTTTTATTTATTTATCTAGTTATTTTATTTTCTTAATTAATTAAGCATGTTATTTAATTAAGCAAGATTTGTTTAAATTAAAGGAAATTAAAGTATTAGTGAATTAAATTAAGTTAGCATTAAATCAAGTTGACAATAATTAAGTAAAGTTAGTTGGAATTAAGGTGTAGCATGAATTAATGACCTTAAGTGTGATTAAGGTAAGTAGTATATATTAAAGATGATATAAATGAGATACAATGGCAATTACTTAAATTATGTTAGCATTAATTAAGTTGTTAATTAGTAAGTAAGATAACATTAAGTACATGTTATAAGCATTAATTAAGTTAGGTAGGGATTAAATGTGTAGGTGTAATTAAATGAGTTAGAAAGAAGAAGAATGGAAGTGGGCTTAAGTCAAATGGGCCTAAGTTAAGTTAAATAAGTATAAAAGGAAATGAAAAGAAGGAGTTGTCTTGCATTTTGGAGAGAAGCCACCGAAAATAGAAGGAGAAGAGAGGGGGAGAGGTGATTTCGGTGGAGATAAGGAGGAGAAGGGAAAGGAAAAAGCTAGGGTTCCAAGATTCAAGAGATTCAAGAAGATTTGGAAGAAAGTTCAAGTATTAAAAAGGTGGAGAATGTTCTAAGCTTCATCTTGATCTAAGAAAGTCATTGGTTGAGTGAAGATTAAGGTAAGCCTTCATTTTAAATGATGAGTTTTTGTTGGTTTTATGGCTTAGAAAGCTTAGAAGGAAGATGGGTTTAGTGATTCTAAAGTTTATAGCATGATTAGTGTTGATTAAGTTTGTTGATTTTGAAACCCTAAGCTAATGTA
>JANZLX010000077.1:7294-21287 GCA_025531955.1 Erythroxylum orinocense
AACTGATCCTGACCTCTATCCTTCGCTTGAATGATGTAGGTATACTCCCGTTGGCCTAACGGGGTATTCTTCTTATCATGAAAAATAGTTGCAAATTTTGGGTGAGTTTTGCGAACTCAGTGAGTGACCATAATTGATGGCTCACCCAGTCACATATAGCACATAATTTAAATCATTCATTTATAATCATATTGAATCACTTAAATTTCACTTTTAGAAATCATTTAAACTATTTAATTGTACATATCACACGAATATGTAATGCTTATGAGACTTACTTTTAATTTGTTACTTTGTTGTGACCGAGTGCCTAAATTGTTTCGTATCCAGTGGATACCGGGCTCATTGGTAACTGTCCCATATAGGGATCATTAAACATTGAGCCTAAGGCTCTGAATCACTTTTGAGCTCGAGGCTCTTTTTCACACGTTGAGCTTGTAGCTCTGATCGGTGGCTACTCTAATCACAACTGTCATTATGTTTCATGCATTTATGAAATAAAATGCATCACTCATATTTGCATGTTTTTATTTAGTCATATTCACTAGTCATCGGACTGTAGTCCGGCATTCAACATGTAGTTGAGAATTTACATTTTCACTTGCATGCAATTTCATATTTAGAAAACATTTAGCAATCACTTCAATACTCTTACTTCATTCAAATCACATTCAAATAGCACTTCAATATCCAAGTCAACAATTAAAATCATAATCATTCATTAACACTTGATTTATGACATAAACGAAGCAAACAATAAAGTAAGACCATCTCGTTCTACTCACAGTACGCTCCAAAATAGCATTTGCTTCCCAACTCTGGAACGAATGTATGCGGACACTTGACCTGTACAACCCATACATGCAAAGCACACATTTCATACTTATCAAAAATTGCACATGTATAAGCATTCGTTTACTCGTAATTGTATAAATGAATTATGTGCAATGCATGCTCAATGACAATCTCGGATATATGTTCTAAATCACATATTAAGCTCATTCCCATTTCATAATTCATATGTGGCTCATTGAACTTAAACTTACACTTCATTTGTACATGATCATTCCTATTTCTCCTTTCAATCTTTACCCTTTGCATGTGTGTAGCTTATTCATAAGCTTACACTTCAAGAACACTTAGTTACTCTATATTATAAATCAATTTCTCTTCATCTCTTTTCTATCCTCATATGATCTCATAATATCCAATTCCCTTTCATACTTTAGCAATTCGACATATACACACACACATAGGCTCATCGCCCATTTACACAATAACCATACATATATTACTTACCAACCTTGCTTGCAAGACTCCATGTTAAAATTGTCTTTGCCCTTGTTTTTTGCTAGGATTCTCTTGGTTTCCTAAAATAAAAAAAATCTCATTCAATAGGAATCCACTTAAAAACCCACAATGTAAAATCACAAAAATTGATTTTAGCATAGTTAAACCCAAGCATTTTCTAAACTCCATAAACTGGAGTCCTTCCCAAAATCCAAAAGATTCAAATGATCATACCTTGAGTCTTCACCAAATGAGGAGATCTTTAGCTCAAATGGAAGCTTTTTTCTTCCTCTTACTTTTTCTCTTCTTGAACAACTTCAAAATCTCTCTTGAAGATGAGGAAGAATCAAAACCCAAGCTTGTTTTCTCTTCTTTCCCTCTTTCATTCTTTTTCATGTTTCTCTCTCTTTTCTCTTTTCTCATCCACGTATTTTGCTTCTCCCAAATCCCTCATTCACGTTTTTCTTCTTCATTTATAAGCAAGACAACACTTCTTCTTCCAATTATGCCCTTAATGAGTCCAAAAGGTCCATTTTATCCTTCCTTATAAGCTTATGTTCTTTTAAACTTAAGTGTCTTGCCAACTGTACCCTTAAACATTATAACATAACACTTTCTTTCAGAAAAATGTCCCCCACTGTCTTAAGTTTCTAATGCCTCCAAAATTATTTGATTTGGTTCAGTGATTCAAAAGATATACTTCAACTATTTTTAGACTACTCTTGTCCATTATAGTATACTATGCACAACTTCCATCGAAAATGTAAATATCTTATAGACTGAATTAGATTCCAATTTCTTCATACCATTTGTAGCTTCATGTCTCTAGTTTACCACAAATCAGAAATCATCTCATTTGAAACTCTACTGATCCAGAAATCATCAAAATTCTGAACTATGTTTAGTGAAATAACACCAGTTCATATTATTTAAGAACACACTCACTGTACCTTTCCCATGTTTTTCACTCAACCTTTCTCACTTCATTTCAGATGACTATGATTTCTGATGAAGATGTAGAGCAATATCTTATGAATCCAATGGTTCAAGAATCAAGCCATTTGAGTGTCTAGAGAAGAAGTTATGTTCAAAAGAAGCAACCATGGTTATGACCTCAATCAAATTGAACCTATTTTGGCGCGATTTCCATAACTTTCACAAACAACGTCAGATTGATCTAGTTTATAGACTATTGGAAAGAATAGATCGAGATCTACAACTTTTATGAAGACCACAAAGAAAAGTTATATCTTATGGTTTTTGTATCATCTCACTTTTGCATCGTCTCACTTTGCTCGTCTTACTTTGCTTCGTCTTACTTTCGGTTCGTCTTACTTTTTCTTTGTCTTACTTTTGCTTCGTCTTACTTTTGCTTCATCTTACTTTGCTTCATCTTACTTTACTTCGTCTTACTTTTGCTTTGTCTTACTTTGCTTCGTCTTACTTTCGCTTCGTCTTACTTTCAAAAGTTCTGAATCACTCACTATATTCTGCAGAACGTCTCCACTTATAAATATCATAAATTTCAGCTCAGATTTTCAAACTTTTCATACTATATACCGTTGGAAAGATAAAAGAAAGAACTATAACTCTTAAAAAGGCAACTTTGCCAAAATCTATCTAGATCTATCCAAAATTTCCCTTGAATTCAGAACACAAATTTACGTTCATCTCCCAATGTACTACACCCAGTTCTCAACTTCATGACAAATTTTGAGAATCTTAGAGACATAATTAAAATTCCATACCTTTATAAGAAATGTAGCCATACATTTCTAGTTTAATCCAAATTAAGAATCATCTCGTTTAGAAAACTATAGAAAAAGTTATGGCTAACAGACCGAAGCACACTCAATGAACATTTTCCAGATCAATACCAATTTTGTTTCTGAATCTTTCCTTATCACAACGCATACCAAGATCACTCTTCCTACTCCCTCTACTTCTCATTTTCAATAAAATCACATTTAACAATAATTATACCCGGAAGTTGTCAATGAATGCATGTACCACTTTTTTTATGTGCAACATTCAATATTTATGTGCATATATGCTAACATTTTGCATAAGCAAGAAAATGCATTTCCTTAGTCTCTCTATGAGCTCACATGTACTGAAATTTCAGGTCCTAACCCTTAATATGGGGACGGGATGTTACAAGGTGTGATTTATTACTTGTCTCCTATTGCGCCCCACTCCCTCTCTATGTGGCTTCTTCTCTGCGTTGTTTCTTCCTTTACACTTGCTCCTCGTGTAGCGTCCTGTAGCTAATTGATGGGACAATTTAATTGCCTCCACTTGATGTGACAATTTATTTTGTTGTCTTCAAAACCCTCCTGCTCGTTGTGCACCACGTTGCGAATGCAGCATCTGTTTGCACAACGCAGACAGACGCGTTGTGCGATTAACGCACAATGCTGCGTTGTGCAACATGAGTTTCATGTTGTGCTGCTGTTTTCTATAAGTTTTTTTTTCATTTGCTTGCATTTAAAATTTTCTTTTTCTTTTTCTTCCATTTTTCATCTTTTAATTTTCTTTGTCTCACTCCATGAAGACAAGCGAATATTGATCTTCGAGAAATGTCCCAAATAGGGTGCTTTTGACTCACTTTAATTTCTTTGCTCCCAAATTATACCTAAAATAATATATGAGTTAAAGTGAGTATTTTAAGAATTTTTATATCATTAATCGTTAAGTATAAATAATTAAATATATCAACAATTAAGCACATATCAATGTTGTTCAAAAAAGCAAACAACTTATCACTAAAATTCTTAGTTAGGTGTAGGTTAACTAAGATTTCAACCATCCTTGTCCCTTGACAGAGTTGGCTGCCACTCTTCTTCAAAATAGGTTCTTCAAAGAAGGGCATCAACATTTGCAAAGGAAAGGAGGGGAATTGGAGAGATGTCCCGATCAACCGTTAGTGGACATGATCCTACACGCGAGCTTGTAACACTTATACCTGAGTCTTCTAATCCTTGCTGGGTGGTTTATGTAGTAGAAATGGCTAATACCATTTAGGAGATATCGAAAGAATGAAACAAGAAAAGATTTCAAGAGTAGAGGAGGTCCAATGATTCAGTTACGCATGTTATTAAACAGAATATGACAGAGCAATTTATTTGTTCTTATCATTGTGAGTAAATTCTACACAAGAGTAAATTATAAGCTATTGGCAACCATCCACAACATGCTGGGAAGGAACTATCTTTAAAGAAAATAAATTTACGATTTACGACTTGAGGAAGACCAAGACTAAAGAATCAAGACTTGCTTTAGAGACGTTATCCATTCCACAACTAAGACTAAAGAATCGTGTAAATGATAGTTGAGGAAGAAAGCATGATTTGAGAGTATTTCGCATGGGTAAAGTTTCTAAGGAAGACAGATGTAGCTCTCACATAAGCTCGGTGTGTTTCCATGTAGCTTGAGCATTCACGTAATAGTTTGTATGTTTTGATCTTTGTAAGGATTTAAAATCCTTAGGGTGTTAATATGTAATGCCCGTGTTAAAGGGGACCATTACTAATTTTGGTACTCCCTTGTTAATACAACATGATCTATACTTCATTTCAAAGCGCTTAGAAAAACTTCTACAATAACCCTATACTTCATTTCAAAGCACAGTGAAATAAAAATAGTCAAGAATATCACTACCATCACTGTATCATGCAGCTTCAATATGCAAGGTTAAAGGATTTTGCCCTTACCCGCATTTCTGTTTGAAAGAGAATTAGTTACAATAGGTTGTATGAATACTAAGGTGTTTGTTTTCGCTTTTAAGGTTTTTGGTTGTGGTTTTTGTAAATTAAAAGCTGACTCTTAAAATTGTGTTTGGTTAAACACATTTATATATTTTATTTTTAAAAATAAAAAGGCAACTATTTTACAAAAACATAAAAATAACGTTTTCGTTATTTCTGAAAATAAGTTTTCATAAACGTATTTTTTCACAAATACAAATCATATTCAAGTTTTTCTCTCCTCTGCACCGTCTTCTGCGTCTTCATCACCAGTGTTGCAATATCTCCAGGTTTGTTTTCATATCTATCTATTGTTTCTGCGATTTCTCTTATCTCTCTTGTCCATAACATTAGACTCATAACAAATAGATAAACTAGGTGTGATGAAGGAGAGAAATGAAAACCGTGAAAAAAAAAGAAATATAAAGAAAATAACAATATTATAGATATAGCCATACTTACTAAAAGCAACATGTAGAATTTTTGCTTTAACCATAAGCTTTTTTGTGATGATAAAGAACCAACACAGAACCTGAATATGTTAAGCAGAAGAAGATGTAATATAATATAAAGAACCAACACCGTGAACAGCTATGAAATAACATTATTAAAACCGAAGTCTATATCTTTTTTCTTGATCCTCATGTCGTTTTAAATCCGAGATAGCTATACTTGTTTTCTTTTTCCTCACACCTTTGCAACTACTTTATTCTTGGACTTCACGTTATTCTTTCTATTAGAACCCCACCCTGGTGAGACACGTGTCCGACGTCCTACATGACACCTGGACGCGCAACCTACGAGGGAGGGATTCCTCACCGCAGAAGAAATTCAAATCGAACTTCGTTCACTTACTCCCAAATGGATCTTGACAAATGTACCCTAATCTTCCTCAATGAAATTGATCTACTTAGGGCCCATAATTACATCCAATTCCTAAGCTAAAATAAAATTTGTAGTCTCTAGATCAATTAGAATAAAAAATTACCTCAATCGGATTTCTCCAGCTCAAGAATTCACCAAAATGCTGAAGCATGTTCAGTAAAAATATCCAACTTATACTCTTTTCATCGATCCTCTCACTTTGATCTAATCAATATTTTTTTAATTTAATCTGAAAATCCATAGATTTTCATAGAGAGATAGAGGAATGACTTAGGAATCCAACGCTTCAAGAATCACGTCATTTGGAGGTCCATAGAAGAAGTTATGGGCAAAAGACTATCAGATGTTTATCAACCTCTCAAAACTTCAAAGTCTTTTCAATCAAAACTACAAAGTCACCGTAGTGCTTTTGCACTACGGTGCTTTTCTGCTACCCCTCAAAGTTGCCATAGTGCTTTTGCACTACGGTGCTTTTGGCCTCAAAACTTAAAAGTCCCCATAGTGCTTTTGCACTACAGTGCTTTTCTACTTCTTCTTCTTTACCACATCTCAACTTTAAACCTCCATAACTTTTGATACATCACTCCAAAATTTACAAACTTTATATCAATGGAATGTTAAAAGAAAGTTCTACAACTTCCATGAAGAAATTGCAAACAATTTCGGTCTCTAAAAGGGTCAGAAGTCCACGACAAAATGACTATCCGAAAATTTCATCCTAAACAGCATCAGAACTTCGAAACATCATAAATTTTCACTCCATTGTCCAAAAATTCCATACTTTATATCAATGGAAATATAAAAACATAACCTACAACTTTTATGAAGATTCGAAGAATAATTTCCACCTCTATAAATTCCAATCAAAGTTTCTGTCACAAAATTTCTTTCCTAGACAACATTCAAATTTCAAAAACTCACATCTTCTAATTTCTACATCCAAAAATGGCATACTATACCTCATTGGAAAGCTATGAATTTCCTCTACAACTTTCAAGAAGGCTATTTAGCCCAAATCAATCCATATCAGTCCAAAAATTCGCCTCAAAACACAGTGTACACAAACTCACCCTTATGAACACTTACAATAACAATGCAAAGTCATATTCGAAACAAGCATTGACAAAACACATGAAACTTGAATATCTTTCATTAATATCAAAATATAAGTTCTTACAAAGCTTTAATGGGCATTTTTTTGCCTCAATTATTAAAGTCTCATAAATTCAAATTTCAAAGAAGCCACATAAACAGTAATTGTACTAGCTCACTTTCTCAATTATAAAGATGTCACCCACAACACATACAAGTTTACTAAAAAATCTCATAATCATCAAAAACCAAAATCAATTATTCACTCTTCATCAACTTACTACATTCACTACCTTAATCTTGTATATCATTTCAAATTCAAGAATTTTCCTTTTTCTTTGCACATGAATAAATCAGCACCAATTCCTTATTTAATTTCATTAAAAAAATTCTAACTTTCAAGAAAAGTTTGGGGTCCAACAAAACTCAAAGTATTGTCCTCTTCTCCGTCCGCTCCTTTCTCCAATGATTAACAATCCGTGGTTGAATTTTTTTTGTTCATATGGAGTTTGTTTTTGGTTTTGGTTGTTAATTAAGTTATTGTTAATGATGGGCTATGTATTTGTTAGAGAATGATGGAAAAAGATTGGTAATTTGTCTTCAATTAGGAATGAATCGGTTAATGCATACCAAATGTTTGATAAAATGTACTCCTTTGATTAAAAATTGAATTGAAGGAATTTCAATTGTTCCCCCAAGTTTGTTTGGAGATTACTAGGTTTTTTCTAAATTCTAAAACATTTTCCTCTTGATAATTAAAAGGATTTATATATAAAGGATCTTATACATAATGCCCCATATGTACATGATTATCAAATGATTAAGTGCTTATTTATGTAAATGACGAAGATTAGGTATAATAAAATTTACAATAATTGTTGGAAAAAGAATAACTTCATTTTGTCTTACTATTAAAAAAAAGTAGATTGAGATATTAAACTAAAAAAATGATAATATGAACCAAAGTTCCATCCTTTAACATAAATAAAATCGGAATTAGAAAATTACTTAATAATATTACCTTTAATGAAAAATAAAATAAAAATATACTATGTTAATATCAAAAATTAAATTAGCAGCGTTTGTTTTTCTAAATGATAAGACATATTTTTATTGTGCCATTTCATTTGCTTTAGGTTGCAATATATTTTTTGTAATAAAAACGATAATATTCTTTTGAATTAGGAAACTAACATTAATCATTAATTGTTCACATGTAATATGTCGATTGAGTACAATATGAAACAATAATGTTAGACTAAGTAAGGTTCTAACATCTTGTTTTAATTATTGGAAAAATATTGTTATTAATATTTTGACTTCAATATGATATTAGTAGCTTTATTATAATGAAATCAAGAAATATGTGCAATAATAAGTTAAACGAAAGGATTTGATGATATCTTAATTATGAAAGGACTATTGCCTTATGATAGTTATATAAATGGTAATGTAATGATTGAACTTTTAATTTAAGCAGAAAGCATTTACATGACCAATCATTACATAAATCATCAAATAAGCATATAAAATTCAATTACAGACATTAAAGCTTTAATGCTCACTATCATCTTTTAGGTTCCAAGTTAAAAGAAAATTTAATACTTTTATGTATGGTGCAAAATCTAGAATTACACAACATATCATCAAAGAAAGAATAAGGCCAAATTTTATGCAAGGCCATCTTTTAAACATATTTTTAAAAAGGCCATAATCGGCATGCAACAATTTCACTACTCTCATTATAATTACAAACCTCAACTTTTTTAAAAAAATATTACACATGAAATAATGATATGGTATGTTTGCTATGTTTTTGTACATGTGGATAATATGAATGATTGAACTATTATGAAATGATTATATGAAATGCTTGTGTTCATAACAGACTTGTTGGAATATGATGTATATTGCGATCAGGTACTAAACTCTGAATGATGTAATATATGAGATTTGATTCTGAATGATGTGAGATAATGATTGAACTGTGTTATACACTTGCGATATTTATGTCTATTTTGAGTAAGCACATCGCTGATGGTTCACTCACTTAGTTAGCAAACTCATCAAAATTGCAACATTGTTTTTCATATTTAGGAGAAATCTAGCTAGTCTAGTTGAAGTAACTTCAGCATTTGGATATGTGTCAGTGTCGGGATCAATTGTACTTGCAAATGTCTTAATTATATTATATCAAAAATTGTATCTTTCAACTGCTGTATATTGCACATGTGAATTTTGGAAATGTAATGACATTTGAGATTGTATACATTTGTGAATAAAAAATGGAACAACATGATTATTTTATGATATGTGCGAAAAATTAAAATGTAAAATGAATTGATTTAACCGTCTTATCGTGCCATTTTTGTAGAGTATGTTCCTAATTATCCTTCCGTATATCAGGTATATGCTCTATGGGAGTGGTATATTATACAAAATGACGTCTTTTTTGTTTTATAAAAAACGTTGAAACCGAAGCAAATGGCGATGTTTACTCTAAAATTTACTAGCAGACTAATTTCCATTGGTAAATCCCAAACTTATTTATTTGCTAAGCATTCTCGCCTTCTTTGACGATGGTAATTTTCTACCATCGCTATATTCCATCAGAAAATTTCCCGAGATGATTTCCCTCCATATTTACTAACGGATATTTTTTGTAGTAAAGTAAAATTTTTCCCGACAATTTTACCGACAAAGCATGATTTTTCATCAATAATTTGCTACGGTTTCATTTCCATCGCTAATTACTAATTTTCTTATAGTGAATTGTCTTTTCTTATAGTGAATTGTCTTTATGCTTTTAATATAATGAGAATTACAAAGTTCATGTTAAACCTATTTGAAATTTTTATGGCATCATATAAAATTTTCAAATCATATATTTTAAAAAAGAAAAATAAAAAGTATAAATCTATCTAATATTAATTAATTTTGAGTTTATAGTTTTATAAAATTTTGAATTGAGATTATTGTTAGATAAATTTATTTTTAGACTTAAAATCATTATAAATAATATTAAAATTGATTTTTATGAATATAATATTCAGTCACAAAATGATCAAGTGAAAGTTAATGAATTTATAATACTTGAATATGATGAATTAGGGGTTTATTTTTTAAAAAATTCTAACTGAAAAGGTACAACAATTAATTATACATTAGAAATAAAAAGTGTTAAATTTTGCTTATGTTTGGGTTTCTAAATTAGCTACAAAAATAATTTCATAAGTTCGTAGTTATCACAAGGATAATCGTTAATTGATTATACTAGATGAGTGAAGTGGGATTAGTCTTGGTGAAATAGAAGGTCCTATATTCGTTTAATATGACATTTTGTTTTTAACTATTTTTAAAATATTTTTATTTAATTACTCCTTTTTATCATTCAATTTTTTCAATTAGATTAAAATTTTTAATTAATAAAAATAATTAATATTTTATTATTAATAAAAATAATAAAATATTTTTATTATTTGTTTGAGATAACGTATACTTACATTAAAAAATTTACAACACATTTTTAGCTACGATTTTGAAAAATATAGCCAAAAGTAACACTTTTAACTACAATTATGAAAAACATATTTAAAAGTTTAATTCTTAATTAGGATTTTCAAAATCATTGCCCTAAGTTTGACCTTTATTTATAATTCCCAAGTCCTCATCAAAAGAAATGTAACTAACAGGTTACTTTGTTGTAATATTTAGTTGCGATTTTAAAATCGTCGCCAAAGGATAATCATTTAGCTTACGGCTTTTCAAAATCATTGCCAAAGGTTGAAGTATCGTAACCAAAAAAAATGTTGTCGAAAGCCTACTTTGTTGTAGCGATAAGTTTATGTCATCATGTCATAAACAAGTGCATAAGCACTTAGGTAGAGAGAAACAAAAAGGAGTTATGTTTTTTCTTTGTTAAAAAAATATCAGAAAGGTGAAAAGGATTCAGATGTGAAAGATTGAAGTTTTGGAAACAATAAAGAACCGAGACATCATTTGAATGGCAGAAGTGAGCATGCAGAGATAGACAAAGTAAGACGCACAATTCACTACAAGAGAACTCTAAAATAGCGATGAAAATTTATTGGCGATAAAAAAACTGCATGCAATTACCGGAGGAAATAGTATATATATCGGTAATGTCGTTTGAAAATATTATTTTAGCGAAGGTAGAAATTTCCGTCGCTAAATTCAGGAGAAAAGGTTTACCGATAGATATTCTGTTGATAAAAATCTATTTCAGTCCTCGGCTTTTAACTCTAACAAAACGACGTCATTTGGGCATAAACCAAACAACGTCATTTTGTTGAATACCGTGGAGGTTGAAACCTTGACGAACCAACTGATGTCGTTTTGTTTAATACCCAAACGATGTCGTTTTGTTCAACTTAAGAACGCCTTCGCCTCATGAACAAAATGACGTCATTTGGGATTTAATCAAACGATGTCGTTTTGGACAGAAGGTTTAAACGTATTACTTAACCAAAACGACATCATTTGGTTTTAGACCAAACGAAGTCATTGCGATTATGTTTTAAACGTTTAAATTATAGCAAAAACGACGTCGTTTGGTTTAAAACCAAACTAAACCAAACGATGTTGTTTTTCGGCTAAAGGGTTTAAACGTTTAAATCATAACCAAAATGATGTCGTTTAGGGTTTAAACCATACGACGTTTTTTTTTTAGTTTTAAGCGTTTAAACCAAAACCAAAACCAAAACGACGTTGTTTTGGTTTTTAAACCACTTGAAGCCTTCCCTTTGCCCCCCAACCCGCGCTTGCGCCTGGCCCAACCGAAGTCCTCTTCCTCCTCCATCTGTCGCCTCCATCTACCATTGTCATCGTCTGGAGGTGTGTTGTCGCCGTGGAGCTGGTACGTCTTCGGGTTCGTCTTCTCCAGCGGTCCAAACGGAAGTTATTGTTCTCTTCTCCGTCCTCTCCTTTCTCTGATGATGTGTGAATGTTGGGTTGAATTTTTTGGTTCATATGGAGTTTGTTTTTGGTTTTGGTTGTTATTTACTGATTGTTAATGATGGGCTATGTATTTATTGGAGAATGATGGAAAAAAATTGGTAATTTGTCTTAAATGAGGGATGAATCGGTTAATGCATACCAAATGTTTGATAAAATGTACTCGTTTGATAAAAAATTGATTTAAAGGAATTTTAATTGTTTCCCCAAGTTTGTTTGGAGATTGCTAAGTTTTGTTTAAAATTCTAAAACATTTTCCTCTTGATAATTAAAAGGATATATATAAAAAAACATTTTATACATAATGCCCTACATGTATGAGATTATCAAATGATTAAGTGCTTATTTATGTAAATGATGAAGATTGGGTATAATAAAAATTACAATGATTGTTGGAAAAACAATAATTTCATTCTTTCTTAGTCTTACTCTACTCGACTTGCAAATTTCAACTCTTAAGTCTTTTCGTAGCTAAAACATACCCCTTTAATAAGTTGATTTATAATAATTTAAAATTTTTCTTAAAGTTCTTTTAAGATTAATTTATTTTAATTTCAAATCTTGATTTTGAAAGGACTATTGCCTTATGATTGTTATATAAATGGTTATGTAATTATTGAACTTTTAATTGATTTAAATTACGAAGACAAGTTTACAATAATAATTGTTACACATGCAAATCATTCATTCTTTCATTTGATTAAGTGTTAGAAGTATTAAAAATGATCATATGTCCATGTAAAAAGTACAAACAAAAATGTTTCCTTCCTATTAATGAAGTTAATGGGCATTTTCTAAGAAAGGGGTTTGCCCCCGATTATTTTAAATGGACAGGACGTGGGGAACCTGACATTTATAACACCTTAAGGGATAATCAAGCAGAATCGTCTGTCAACTTGAGTTTAAAGGGGGGATTGGATACCGAACAAATTATATGGATGGGATTGAAAATTTGTACATGCAAATGGTATATGATGCAGGCGGTAACAACTTTAAGCAAAATGTGGAAAATCTTGAAGAAGAACCTAACCCACAGGTAAAACAGTTTTTTGACTTACTATAGTCAACAGACCAAAAGTTATGGTCAAATTGTGAGAAAATAACCCAATTGTCTTCAATTGCGCGAATATTGAAAAAACTTATTAGGGGTCTTGGTTTGCTTATTAAGAAGGTTGATTGTTGCAAATTGGGATGTATGTTGTATTGGGGAGATGATGTGAAATTATAAGAGTGCAAATTTTGTGGTCACCCAAGGTTCAAGTATAGAAAGCGTTCAATGAAATATAAATTAGTACCGTGCAAGCAGATGTACTATTTCCTGCTAACTTCAAGACTTCAAAGACTCTATGCTTTTGATGTAACTACATCGTACATGAGATGGCATAATGAACACGAACAAGAAGACGTAATAATGAGTCATCCTTCAGATGCACTAGTATAGAAACATTTCAACGACACCTATCTTCAGTTTGTAGCAGAAAGTTGAAATGTAAGGTTGGAATTGTTGAAGGATGGATTCCAACATTTTGGTCAATCCAGCCGATAATATTCATCTCGCCCAATCATAATAACTCTTTATAATTTGCCTCCATGGATGTGTATGAAGGACGCATATATGTTCTTGACAATGATTGTGCCAAGCCCTTCAAATCTGAAGCATAAAATTGATATTTTTCTTACAACCATTGATATTAGAACTGTAGCATATTTGGGCATATGGTGTTTAGACATATGATGTGTCTCTTAAATAGAATTTTGTGTTGAGAGCGGCATTGATGTTGACCATTAGTGATTTGTTGACATATTCCATGTTGTCTGAATGGAGCACAGCAAGAAAACTAGCTTGTCCTTATTGTGGCAACAATTTTAATACCTTTTACCTTCCAAACGGGGGCAAAGTGTGTTAGTTTGACAATCACAGGAAATTTCTTCTTCCAGATCATCCATTTAGACGCAATAAACAAAAGTTCATTAAGAATAGGATGGTAAAAACACCTCCTCCCCCT
>JANZLX010000081.1:0-16809 GCA_025531955.1 Erythroxylum orinocense
ACAATCTTACAATACTGTACAATCACGCATAAGTCGAGTTATCACATAAACAAGTCGACTTATCAGTATCGTAGAGGAATAAGTTGAGTTGTCACATAAACAAGTCGACTTATTGTAGGTCTTTGCTCCTTGCACACTACGTGCATGTTTTTCATGACGTTTAAAGTTAGAGCTACCATGGAATTTTCTTTTCACATTTTTGGTAGCCACCTGAAGGCTCCTATCCTTCGTGCTAGCAATGTCACTTAAGGCCCAACATATATGGTCCTAATCTTCTTCTCTTCACTAACACTGAAAGAATTTGGCTAAGGCATACCTTAGGTGACTTGGTGTCTACCTACTTATGCTCTATAAATAAAATATGTCCAAGTTCCTGAATACGCTAAAACTCTCACCTCGCCCACTTAGCATATGACTCAGAACTCTATAATGTATTTGAGTGTAGGGTGTTGACATTTTGGATTTGTTGAGTTTGTACTTGCCCTCCTTGCTAATAGTATGTCAGAAGTGTTGGATGTCATATTTTGGAAAGAAAAACGCTAAAAGTGAGTTATAGAGTGAGATGGGTGATAATGGGTGCAAAGGGAGAGAAGACAAATGAAAGAAAATGAAAAGATTAGGGGTTTTTAACAGCTATCACAGACTTACACAGTCAGATACACAACCATGTAGTTGATTGTGTAAGTCACCGACTCTTAAAAATTTAAAGGACATAGATGTGTAAGTTTTCATATACTTACATAGTCATATACATGATCGTGTAGCTGATTGTTTAAGTTAACATGGATGTGTCTAAGGAATGTGTGATAATTTTTTTAAAAAAGATCTAGAATGTACATGCCCATATCTAGAGATTGTGTAGGTCTTTGTGATTATGTAAAATATGAAAAAAAAATTGGAAAAAATTTAAGAATTGGTCACTCAAAGTTAAAACGCTTTATCACGTATAACATAAGCACGACAAATATGCAAATTCCATTTAGGATTCTTGTTATCTTAACTTAACACACCTAAAATCACTTAAATCATATACTAATCTATTAACATATGTTCGAACATGATATTCATCAAGAAAATTCAATCTAAAAGAAAAAGAAAATTACGAATTCACATGTAATAAATTAAGATAAACCAACTAACATATATGCTAATTTAAGGTCATTAGGTTGACCATTCCTCATGTAAACATGCTCAATCAAGAGAAATGAAAGAAATCACTTCCCTTTCTTATGAAAAGACACCTCTAAGGTGTAGTTTACATCGATGTCCATTCACTTTAAATGTTTCTTTTTTATCATTCTCAAACTCCAAAACTCTATGTTTGAATACATGGGTCACTTTGAAAGGACCACTCCAACATGCCTTAAGCTTTCTCAAAAACAACTTCAGTCGTGAGTTAAATAATAGAATCACATCTCCCACCTTCAAATCATCTTTCTTGTTATAAAATTCATGTCATTTCTTAAATTTTTCCTTATATAACTTGGAATTCTCTTAAGCATTCAACCACTCTTTTATCAAGTTCAATTGTAGGAGTCTTTTTTCACCAATTGTTGTCCAATCAAAATTTAAGGCTTTTGTTACCTATATGCCTTATGTTCTAACTCCACCAGCAAGTGTCAAGCTGATTGCTCTTCATAGAATTGCTCGATTAATCTGTTTGAAAATTCTTACTCAGAACTGCTAAACATGCAACCTTCAAAACAAACGCAAATAACAAAAACAAGTTGAAAAATACATTAACAAATCGTTAGATAGATCACCGATAACGGCTTCACAATGTAAATATGATCCATTGTCTTCGACGAACAATCCGAGGTGGCATGACCATCCAAATTTGTACTATGGAAACCCACAATAGCTGATGAACAATGGAGGAAGAGTGCAAATGCCCCCTGGTTTCCAGCAAAATCAGACTTATGCCTCAAGGCCAAATCCTCAGCGGTTACTTCTTCTTCTACTTCTAATTCTAAAATTTCTAATTTGAAGGAACTTGTAAAAAATATGGCTACTAACACTGTTGCAATGTTGTAAAACTTTTTGTCTTTCCAGTAGAAAACAGATTCTAGTATTCAAAATCTTGAGAACTAAGTGGGCAAATTGCATCCTCGATGAGTAGACTTGAGGCACAAAATAATGGTAGGCTGCCCCCTCAAGCCTTGCATCCCAAGGAATCTATCCAAGCTATTGAGCTTCACAGTAAAAGGGCTCTCGTTGAGCGGAAAAACAAGGGGATTGCCTTAGACGAGCAAGAGGAAATTGGATGCTAAAGTTGTCGTCGATTTTGTGAAATCTAACATTTTTGACAAGTATGGCATTCCTAAAGCAATTATTAGTGACCGAGGAACCCATTTCTGCAACTGATCTTTCAACGCCTTGTTGAAAAAGTTCCACGTCGTCCTCCAAACTTTAACCGCCTACCATCCGCAAACGATTAGATCACTTCACTTTGTCGTTTATGGACCAGATGTTGGAGCGAATAGTAGGTAAGTCTTTTTATTGAAATCCAAAAACAGTGCAATTTTATTCTATTTGTTTCATTTATGCATTTTATGTCAACGAAACCTGAATAATGCTAAAACATGATAAACCAACTATAGATGAAGGTAAAATGAACATAAATGACTCTGAAGTAAAATGAATGTATATGACTCTGAATTAAGTCCTAAAGATATATGAAAATATGAGTGTATCACAAGCCTTCCTACAAATGAACCTAAAGGATATTGTACTAATTGGGATCTTAAAATTGGTTCGATAAGCCCATAAAGCGTCATCAAACTTTAATGCCCAATCTTTCCTTGAACTGTTGATCTTCTTCTCCAATATTCTTTTAAGTTCACGATTAACAACCTAAGCTTGTCCATTTGTTTATGGATGATACGACGTGGCCATATGGTGGTAGACTTCATACATCTTAAGAAGGGCTTCAAAAGACTTATTACATAAATAGGCCCCGCCATTACTAATTACGGCTCTTGGCACCCCAAATCTGTTGAAAAACCTTCTTATAAACTTTTGCACCACCTCACCATCATTAGTTGAAGTCACTATTTCTTTAGCCCATCGCGATACATAATACACTTTAACTAAAATTTAGGTGTTCCCTATGGAGAATGGGAATGGTCTTATGAAATCTACTCCCCACACATCGAAGCCTTCTACCTCCAAATGTTAGAAAGTGGCATCTTATCTCTCTTCAAAATGTTTCCCACTATTTGGATCCTATAACATTGTGTTACAAATTCATGAGCATCCTGAACTAGTTACATCAGTAAAAATTGCATTCTAATACTCGAGTTTCCATTTTGTTGGCTCCAAAATGCCCTATATGAGTATAATCATGACAATATATTAGTATTCCTTTGGAACATATCTCCTAATCAAACCATCAACACAAGTTTTATAAAGGATTAGTGTTGAGCAAGTTTTATATCAAATAAAACCCTCAATACACTGCAAGTTTTATATCAAATAAAACCCTCAATACACTGCAAGTCTATGAACTATGTCTTATAGTATATAAGGTTATCATTCCCACGAGGATTATGTGAGGATTATCAATTTGAGCCTAACTTTGTCTAAGGTATTCAAAATGTGACTTAAATAAAAATAAATACTATAAATTTAAATAAATAATAACAAAGAATATAATTCAAGCAAACAATGAAATAGTGGGCTGCCAAATTAATTTAGAGTTTTGATCAAGATGTGATACTTAAGACTTATTCTTTCCTTATTTTGTTTCTTTAACTATTATTGAATCAATTATCTGTTTGATCTTAGATTTCATAAAGTATTGATTACTCTATCTCAGGATTTGATCAATTAACCGTAATCAAATTAGAAAGTTCTAGATTTTCAACCTCTCAATTCATAAAACTTTCCCTAACTTATTTAATTAGATCTAAAACTATCTATTGGATAATTATTTTCTCAAACAATATTTCTCTTTGACTTATTGTTAATTTGATAATTGCAAGTCTATTTGGCTGCCAACCCTCATTACACAATCTAATCTGATTACTTTTGACTCACTCTCTTTATTTTTTTCTTAAGTATAAGCATGCACAATTATTTTTCAAACACCAAAATATGTATTGAAATCAACAATAATTTAAGTCACAAAATAAATTCAAAATAAATCCTAATCTAAAATTTAGAACTTCATGAGCATGTTTAACATCTTGGAATTTAAATTACACATCAAGGATAAGGAAATAAGTAAAGGAAAAGAATAAAAACTCTATTAAAGGCTTGATCTGGAAAGTAGGGATTCTTGAATGTTCTTCTTAATTTCACCACATATGATCCACTTTTTTATGTTGGCTATTGTTTTTTTAATGTCTTTCACTTCCTTAAATAGTGTATTCGTATCTTGGGGGTGTTACTAAGGTTTCCCACTTTGATCAGTTTCAAGAATACCCTTAAACCCTAAAATAGATGAAAAAACTCACGTCTGGAAAGTCTCTGTTATGATCGTGACATGGAGTCATGACTGTGACCCTGACCATGCAGCTTCCATCTTCCTTGTTCTTCAATTATATGATTTCCAACACTCTCAAAAAAGCCAAACACCTCATAAAACATAAAATTAAGATTGAAATCTTGCTTAAACCATACAAACACTTATAATATATACAAATACTCACAATAATACAATTCTAAGCCTATACATACAATAATCATCTAATAAACACCTAAAAACACGTTAAAACACTTAGGAAAATATAGTATGAACTATAGATATCAGCTTCACAACACTTAAACTTTCACTTGTCCTTAATCAAAGACAAAAGCACAAATAAAAATAAACATATAAACACACATTCATGTAACTTGCAATAATGGTACAATGGCATTGAATCTTATGAGATCAATTTAACCACAAACATCAATCATTCATAATTGTACCAACATATTAAACTATTCCTTTCATGTTTAGGTACTTCAAATTACGTTTACATATCAATTAAAATATTAACACCCTACTCATACACCCATAAAACTTGTAAACATACATTTATAATTAGTAATCAACACAGAATGCAACTATCACTAAGTATCCCTTCATTAAAATTTTTGCTATTTTCAAATAGTAATAGGTTTTATTTATTAAAACACCATTTTTTTAATGTTAACCTAGTATTTTGACGCGAAGGAAAAAATTTTATCATAAATATCCCCCGGTTACTCAATTAGGCCTCATTTTTATTATTTAGATTGGTTGGAATATCATTTTAGTCTTTTGACATGAAGAAAAACATTCTGTCGTGATTGCCTCTGGTTACTCAACTATATCACATTCTCTATTCTTAACCCAATATTTGTTTCAAAAAGGGCCAACTTAATAGTTATTTATTTAACACACTTTTTTCTTTTCTTTAATTTCTTACCCTACCTCTTTTCTTTTTAGTAATTATTCTCATGAAAGGCCATTAGTAATGCTAACCAATTTAATTGAATTTTAATTATAAATGTATTACAAATTCCTAAAGTGAACAAAATAGGTGTCATACCCTAATTAATATATATATTCATCCAAAGATACTTAAAACACAAAATTTACAAGTCAATATGCCATTACAAATTAAATGACCATGTTCAAGCCTAACCTAATTCCATCAAATTCTTACCATTGACACGTTCAAACAAAGCATTCATATGCAACAAAATGTTCACACAATTTCAATTTAATATAAACAAACACAATATGATATGCAAACATATGACATGCTAATGAATAAACCTTCCCACTCTTAGACAACATAACATCGTTAATTTGAGAAACCAATCAACTCACCTATAAAAATAAAAATAAATAATAATAAGAAATGTTTAGAGCACAAAACCATATATGGAAATTAAGGTGGCAATTGTGTGGGTGAAGGAATTTGAACACCTTTAGCAATGAAGTACTTAAAAATCTTCTTTATATCGAATCACTATCTTTGCGCCACCTCCTTTAAAAGGTTGTTATTTTTAGAGGCCAAATTGAAGACCTTCACCCGGCCTTCCTCTTTGTCATCTTCTGTTTCTTCATTTGTTAAGACCTCATTTTGTTATTGGGCTGGTGCAGAACTCGAGCTAGCTTGTCCTATCTTGTATATGACATGAGTTTTGGAATTGATATCTTGGAGTTTCATGTGATGGATTGCCAAGATCTCATCTCGCCTTAGGTGGGTATGATTAAAAAACTTAGGCAAAATAATGGTTAGTCCTTCAATATCTACATCATAATAATCAGCAACCACTGCAACAAGATATCCCATACCAAAATGACTACTTTTCTTTTTAAGAGTAGCAGCTATAGTATTAAAAATATGGGTGGTTATACAAACTTTGACATTATTGTCTATGCACTATAGAATGAATAATTCTTTAATAGAAAATTTGTTACTTTTCAATTTATTGAAAATAGTATGACATAAACTTATGAAGTAACAAATGCTCAGGATTACCAATGACATTATTATAGGCTTTTTTAATATCAAAGTTATCCAACCTGGTTAATTGTTTCCAATACATCAAAGTTTTCTTGAATGCATTCCACTCATTGAAAAAATTTATAAATGGATTAATTCATGGATGAATAAATTCTTATCTTATATAGGGAAGATACAACTTATTAAATCAGTGCTCAATTCTTTACACATCTATTGGAGTTCATATATTGTTTTATCCAATGGAGTAATTAAGACAGTGGAAAGATTATTCAAGAACTTTCAATAAAATCATTCTAATGGAAATAAATGGGCAAACAAGGTGAAGTGGACAAACATATGTTGTCCTAATGAAGGGGGTCAAACATTAGTTCAGTCAAACTCTCTAATCAAGCTCTTATCCTCAAGAGACTATGGTGGATACTTGAGGAAAAAAAATCACTATAGATTAGGTGGTTCCATTCCTACTTTCTCAAGGGTAGATGTATTTGCGAGATGAGTAAGAGCCCTTTTAAATGTTAGAGATGAGTAAGAGCCATTTTAAATCTTACTTCTTAAATTAGTTACTACACTTGTAGGGTTTAGTCTAGGATGATGTTAAGTGTAAAGTTGGCAATGGATTACTAACCACTCTATGGTTTGAAAATTGATTAGGTTAAGGCTCTCTTATCTATCATCTACCCCCATCAATGATCTCTCTTTTTCTCCTTCATACTAAACCAAGTTCATTTATTGATGGTAATTCTTAGAGACTCCCTGCTCCTCTTAGTAAGCTACAACCACAACATTCCCCAAATTTATCCATTGTAAACATCTTTTATTGAAGAGAATTTTCAACTTGCAAACTATCAAACAAGATTACTATGGATATACTAAGATTGAGGAATCCCAAAGTAGACTGGAGCAAAATCATTTGGCACAATATTGTTCCTCCAAAGTTATCTTTCTTTTATAGATTATTGTCAATAATCAAATTAATACTATTGATAGACTTTCTTACCTTAACATGAACATAAGCTACTCTCTATGTTCTATACAAGACGAAACTAAAGATCATCTATTTTCATGTGTTCAGTTTTTAAGTTTATTTGGGAGCATATGAAGATAAAATGCTTATGGACTAGTTCTGATAATTCTATCTCCATCATTATTCATTAGCTAGCCACACAAGCCTCTATTCCTGTCACTGAAAAATTGATCTACTTACTGGCTATGGGATTATGTGTGCAAACAATTTGGAAAGAAAGGAATGCGAGAAAGTTTGAATCCAAATGCAAAACCATAGATGCACTTATCAATGAAGTTATAAATGGGAGTCGATGAAGTATTTTACTTAGAAACCTTGCAACAGATTGTAGTTCCACTATGCTACTCTCTTTGAATCTCTAAACCATGTACTACCTACATATCCAATGTGTTATTTTATGTTGTAGAGATATCCAATGTGTACTTTCATGTTAGGGGTTAATCCCATAAACCTCTTTTGATGACGTAAATTTCTTTATTTATTAATTCATTTCTTCTTTCCTTTTTTTTAAATTATCTTGTTTTTCAATTATGTTCGAACGAGGAAATCCACTAATCTCTTCCATGACATCATAATTGAAATTATATGGTTGACCCCTCAATCAAAACAAAAATTAAGTTAAATCCCTTAGCTCAAATTATAGATTAGTATAAAATTCAAGGGTTAATTCCTTATATACAATGTAATTTGTATCATTGAATTTTATTACTCAAAGCCTCAATCTTATCTTTCAACCCTAGATTTTATAAACTATCAAAATCAAAGTATCTAAGTGCATTAACAATCCTAGAGCAAAGAGTTTGGAATTGGATACCTTCATCTTCTAAATAAATTGGAAAAGGAGCTCCAAAGTTCATAGCCCTATTACGTGCACCTATTCTCGGCCCTTGTGCTTTTCCCTTCAATTATGAATATTTATCCATTTTTATTCCTGACACCAAGAATGAGTGTATACCTACAAAATAAACCAAAAACATACAAAAATGCACCAAAAACACCTAAAATTTGTGATGGGAGAAAAGTTCCGCTCAATCTTATAAAACCCACTCTAAAGATGTAAGATTTGTGTGGAAATTGCAAGATATGTGTAAGAGAAATGAAAATCTAGTTGAAAAATGCAAGAAACAAGTCAAATTCCTAAGAAAAATGAAGAGAGAAGTTAGAGAGTTTAAAAGTGGTTGCTAAGGTTTTAGAGAGATAAAGTGTGTGAAGAAGAAGAGAAAAATTGAATATAAGGTGTTAGGGTTGAAATGGGAGGTGTTGAATGGGGTTTGGGAGTGAAAGTTCATGTGTAGGCTGGCTTTCTTGTGAGGCATGATCATAACTTAGAGTCATAATCGTGACTCGCGCTTTTAGTCATGATCATGACAGATCGTGCTCTTTAGGGCACGACCATGACATGTAGAAAATGTCAACATTGTCCTATTTCTTTGTTTTTTCACATACACTCCAAGCTTGATTCCTTAACTTGTAATAACTTCAAAAACAAGAAGTTTAGCAATCCAAACCACTCTAAAAACATGAAAATTTAAACCTAAATACTAGAATTCCAAAAAAAAACTTTACTACATAAAATGCAAAGTTAAGGTCTTTAACTTGACATTTCACTATCTGAAACTCAGTCGGGATCAATTATGAGTGGCTTGCTTCCACTTGTGTTATCCAACTTCAGTTTAGTACCCTTTAAATAAACTATACGTTATGAGATAATAAAAAGGACATAATCAATCAAATTAAAAATTCCAAGTAATTTTAGTAATGTCCTTTTCTATAACAAACTGTCAACAAAATCGGGAATGATGAAATATCTTGAATCTTCAATGGATTCATACTATTTGTGTGTAGGAAGGTGAATTGCTCATCTGCTTCATAATCACCATTGTCCACTCTTCTGCTTCAGGTTCTTAAATAAAGACTTTTATATATTCCTCATGCTTTAAGTCCTCTATCACCTGTTCCTCATAACTTGCTTCTTCAAAGTAGCTTTGCTCTTGCTCTTTGATACATCCATCCGTTATGCCTATTTTTATGCAAAAGCCAATTTCTTTCGAATGTTTCAAGAACTTGTTCATATTGAACTTCACATGCTCATCACCAATCCGAAGAAGCAATTTGCCTTCACAATGTCTATTAGCGCTTTTCTAGTGTTCATGACAGTCCATCAAAGAATTAATGGACAATTCCTATCCTCTTAGAAATTTAATACCACAAAGTCTATAGTAATAATGAACTTGTCCACCTTTACGATCACATCTTCCACCATGTCAAACAGTTTTTTGATGGATTGATCCAACAACTGAATAATCATTGAAGTTGGCTTCACTTCATTTAGCCTAAATTTTCTAGAGATTGACAAAGGCATAAGATTTATATTTATTCCTAAGTCGCACAAACACTTTGCAAACTCCATGTCACCATCTACACAAGGTATTGTGAAGCTCTTTGGATCCTTCAACTTAGAAAGCATGTGATTGGTGATAATAGAGCTACAACTTTTAGTAAGTGCTACCATTTGATTCTCTTTGCAAGTCTGCTTCTTTGATAATATCTATTTAAGGAACTTAGCGTCTATGGGAATATGTTACAATGCCTCCATAAATGATAAGTTAATTGCAAATTCTTTAGCTTCTCCATGAACTTTGTAAATTATGCATCCGGTTTGATCTTTGGGGGAATGGAATCTTCGGTGCATATGGTAGAGTGGCAACATACAGAGGGTATTCACTTTTTTCTTTTTCCTTTTTTCCTTTTTCTTGATCCTATATAAAGTGGGTTTCAACCTATTTACTTGTTGGTTGCTTAAACTCTTTCCTACTTCTAAGTTTGATTTCCTTGAGTTCCTCCCTTAGATTTGCTTCAGTGTTTGCAACCTCCCCAACATTTGTTAGAAATTAGTAATGTCCTTTATCAACCTCTTTGTCTTTATTAGAGGGAGATACTTTTCTAGGAAGGCACATACCAAATGCTCCTATGTTGTGTGATAGATGCATATTTGATCATATTTATACCTTACAATTGAGGTATATTTTCTTGATATTTTATACTTTTATAGTATATTTGGTACTTAATTTTCTCCAAGTATATTTATAGGTTATAATTGCCTTCATGGACTTAAAGGAGAAGAATTTGGATGAAAACACAACATAAAATGAAGCTTTGAAATAAAAAAGGGATAAACGATCGTGCATCAGCTCGTGTACTTCTCTTAGGCTATGTAAAATCATGAATTCTTCATATTTTGAGTTATAAATAGGTACACAACCATTTATCAGACTATGCATCACCCATAACCCTAAATTTTACATAAAAGGATATGTTTTGAGGCAAAATGGGGGAGCAGACATTAGGAGACCATTACAAAAGTTAAGATTGTTTAGAAGGGTGATTTTGAGTAAGAGAAGTTTAAAACACAAACAAATCATTGAAAGATTCATTGAAATACAAGATCAAACTTCTAACTTGCAAGAATATTGGATAGAAGACAAATGGGGAGATTTATTAATGCAGTTGTTCAAATTGATATATTATGTTTTAATTATGTGTTTAATATATTTTCTAATAGATCTAGAATATTAGTGCATAATTCGTTTTCATAATATAAAGATTGAGAAATCATGTATGTGAATAGATCTACCATAATTGAAAGGAGTTGATTGCAACCCTAGAGATAGGATGACATATATTTTTTGGATTAGGATCAAAACTAATAGTGTGATTCACAAATAGGTAAAGCAATTATATAAACTTGAACTTAAGTATTCGATTGTTAACCTTAGGATTAGTTGTTATTAGACTTAAGAGTGATATATTAGTATACCATAGGAATCTCCATGATCTAATAAATCAGTAAGACAATTGCTTAATAAAAGATCAATCAATTAAGGGTATTTAAGAAGGGACTCGAAACTTAAGCATTAAGTTTGGATATCGATAGTTTTCTAAGTAGTTTCTTAATTCTCTATTCAATCTTGCTACCTATTTTATTTTATTTACTTAAGTTTTCTTTTCTTTAATTAAAATTTCAAATCAAACTCGTAGACTAGATAACATGACAAAGGTAACTACTAGTATTCATTGTCTTTATGGGATTAACCCGTACTTGCTGCTACTAGCTATAGCTACATCATACACTTGTGGTTATTTCACAATTGATATTTAGAAAAAATGCAATCAAGTTTTTGACATTGTTACAGGGAATTTTGATAGTAAGAACTCTTGAATGCTATTAATGTAGTCATTATTTTAGTTTATTTTATTTTATTGTATCTTGTTGTATTTTTAGGTTATTCATTTAATTATTCTTTAAAATTCTCTATTTGATATTGATTTTATGGTTTATTGCAGGATTTAAAATTTATTTTCGTAGCCACAACTAACAATGGAAGGATGGAGCAAACAATACTTTAATGGAAGCCAAAATATGTCTTTGCAATCTCTAACATCACCATATAGGAAAGAGAGGTTTCCTTAAATGTTTTTAGAGGATTAACTAATATCCAAATCTTGTTATGAAATTGGTAGGAGTAATTTTTACAATTATAAATGTTAAGCACGACCTATATGTGGGAGAAACCGAGCATGTACAAACAACCTTAAAGTGCACCATACAAGAATGTTTATAATTCAGAGTGGAGTAACTCTTACGTCTATAGATGGAATGATTGCACTACAACTACTTATAGCATCAAACATCTCCAGTTAACGAGCCAACTTTAAAAGATATGATAACTTATTTCATTCAAGAATCAATCATGGGGCATTAGGAAATAAAGGCTTGTATACAGAATTTGGTGAATCAGATTGACCAGTTAGCAAGGATAATATCTAATAAGTGTAAGGGAGTTTTCCCAATACTACTGAAATAGGCCCTACTGAATGTAGAATGGAAATTACCTGTAATAGCGAAAAAGAGCTCCCAATAGAAGAAGAAGAGGAAGAGGAAAAGGAAGGAAGTATTAAAGATAAATTCGTGGAACTCCTTACTAAAATGAAAGTTAATCGACACAAATTTGAGAGTGATAAGGCGTTGGTAATGGCCTTAATTACAAAGGGTACCCGCTTCCTTATTGACAAATTATTCAAGTTAATTGTTGATTTAGGGAGTTTTGTTATTACCTCTTTTATTAACAATTTCTCATTAAAAAGGGAATTAATACATGCAATTGGATTAATTAATTTGGTAAATTATATCCATGTTATTATCTTGAAGTAGTTGGCTTACTTACAGTGCAGAGAAACGGGCAGAAGCAAGCCACTGATCGTATACTTAGGATAAGTGTAAAAGTGCAAGGTATGTCGAGCTAATGACATTAAAGAAACATTATATGGGAGGAAACTCAAGAGTTAGTTTTAGTCTTATTTCAATTTCCATATTATTTTGTGTTTGCTTTCATGCCAGTATAGGTCTTAATTAGTTAATTTATATTTGGCTTGTTTTAGGATAGAAAGATTAACCATCTTTGATAGAATTGGACGTAACAAGTATGTTAGGGTATGTGTGTTTATGAGTTATAATATTAACGTGTAAACATTTTTTTGTTTGAGCATAATATTTTAAAGTTGCACACAATTTCAAAGAGTTATACGTTCAAACTTGTGCCGTTTCAGAGAGTTATACATGCAAACTCTGGCCACACTGGTGTAGTTTTGCATGTGTTGATGCATGCCTGTGTATCAAAACATGCAAACTTACAAAAAGTTGTAATTCAGTGATGTTCACAGTTTGATACATGATCGTGTATCAAACCGTGCACTTTCATAAGACACCTTAAGAAGCCCTAACTTATTATATTTTGCATTCTTTCATTTCCCTTTCTTGCCATTATCGTCACCTTTGCTTCATCTAACCCCAATTTTTTCATTTTCTCATAATCTATCAACACCCAAGTAAGTACTCTCATCAATTTCAATTATTCATGTTTAATTAGGTGTTTTTAGTTATTTAGATAATTATGCGTGAAATTGCTCAAATAAAGAGTTTGGAGGTTTATGCAATTTTGTGTGATTTATTATCTAATTATTATATAATAGTTAGATTTAATCTTTGCCCAATTGATTTTATCATTTAAATTGAATATGTGCATGTGAATTGGGTTTAAATTTGACTTTAAATGCGGAACTTTACAATTCTTGTTCACTACATGTTTAATTGCAATAATTTTGTGTTTAATTAGGATAATTAGTTAATTTTGACGTTAATTAAGACCAAGTTTGTGTTTAATTGCATTCATTTAGTGTTTAATTGTATCAATTTTGTGTAATCATGACTTTAGGGTTTTTCATTTTAATTTTAGGGTTAGAATTGTAATTTAACAATTAAGTTAGTTTAATTTGTTAATTACACAATTTCTAATTTTAATTTTGAGATTAATTAGTTTTTTAATTGATTTTCTAATTAAATTTGTTTAGTTGTTTATTCATTTATATGCATTACTTTACTAATTATTTCTAATATTTTGTATTTAGATTGTTTTCACAATTAATAAGTTAGTAAGCATGATTAAATTTAAGTATGGAGAAAACACGTACTTTCGTAAATTATATGTCCATTTTCTTACACATGTTCAAAGTTTTAGGTAAAATGATAAGATCATGGCATGACAAGGAAACTCTAAGAAAGAGGCAACGAGGTGAATCCTCTAGTATAGTCCAACCTTTAACGAGGCCACAGATGCTACTATTTAATGTTGGAGCTCAGGAGGAATAAGATTAATGGCTGACAAATAAGAAGTTCAATAAAAACCAATATATCGACTAGGAGGTATTGGAGCAGGTTAGCTTAGCAGAACAAGTCAAAGAGCTCGTGGACATTGGAGCACGGTCCTGATTCTTTGAAATTATGGAACCTTCATATTAAGAGCTCACATTAGAGGTCATCTCCATGTTCTCCATGGAAAAGGGATGCTATAATGGGGATCTCCAAACACAATCCAATTCCAGTTCCAGATAATGGGGGAGATACATCAGATGAGTTATACCAAGTTCTCCATCATTATGGTTCTGTACGATTGAGAGTACGTTAGGACATTAGAGTATCAAGCATTATAGACTGATTTTTTATACATGTTGTCTCAATGGAATTTTTAAATATAGATCAGCACTAAGGATGACTATGATCCGTATAAGTCAAATGCATCTATCTTATGTAGTCTAAGACTCATATCTTGACAGTAGCATGTCATAACGCTATGTAAAATAAACTAAATATACTACTATAGCAATGGTGAGTCTAGGTCGATCCCACAAAGAGTGTTTGGTTAGCTTTTATGAAAATAGTTGGTGTTTAGGTTATAGGGGGTTTGTTTGGTTTTCAAATAAGAAAATAAAACAAAACTAGACTAACAAAAGCAAATAAAAGAAAACATGGAAAATAATGAAAGTAATGAATTCGTTAGGAATTCGGTTCTTTGGTTTAATCTCGGCCTACACCTAATTAAACATATTTCATTGAATTGTTGTTTTTTTTTACTTCTCCTTAAATTATTGGTCGTAGATTAACAACAAGTTATATTAATCCCAATTTTCCCTTAGGTAGTAGTTAATTACGAGATGCTTGTTAATTAAACCTAGCCATCAAATAACCTAGAATATGATATTTAGATTTAATTCAATAGCCACATTACGAATTAGGAAAATAGACCAATCTAAGCAACAACCACATACGCTTAGGTCATTTAACCTAGGTTAAGTTATCCCTAATGATTTTGAACCATTAGTCGCAACAAATGAATCTTAAATATAACTATTACATATTATATTGAAATTCTAGCAATGAGTCTATACACAAGCAATCGAATGATAACGAGAATAGGATTATATATATATGAAAACCCAAACAATTAACATAAGATAGCACAATCAATCCATAAGAGAGAAAGAACAACAAAATCAATGAGAAATATGCTTAATCGAGTTCTTCGACATCAACGTCACTTCCGAATTGTGCCTAAAACCATATATGAACTAAAGTTAGTATCTTAAGCATTTTTATATCATTAATCACTAAATGTTATAGATTAAATATAAAATCAATTAAGCATATATCAATTTCCTCCAAACTTAGCTTTTAATTCCTTGGGAAAAACATCAAAATTATGATCATAGACCCAAAATATTTACTCATTTCTCATATTTCCCAAGAACACATAATCATAAGCAAAGATGAATAACTTTCAAAAACCATAACAAGAATTTTAACATTCAAAGCACTTACTCATGATCAATCAACATTTAACACCTTTAGATGATCAATCAACATTCAACACCTTTAGATGATCAATCAACATTTAACACCTTTAGAAACTAAACAATCTAGTGGTTTACTTGGACAAAATGTGTTTAAGTAAGATATATTCATGGGTGCACTCAATACCATTCATGATCATGACACTCTACAACTTTGCAAATCATTTCATTTCTCCACCACTAAGAGTCACATGCATAATCATGAATCAAAGGACATTTTAGGTTGTAATGTGGGCAAAGGTAAGGTGAGATGCATTTGGGTAAAGTAGCCTGAAAACCATCAAAACTAGTGAAACAAGGAAAAACACTCAATTTAATATCAAGTGAAAAAAAAAACCAACATTCACTCACAATTGTGTACATCAACTATGATAAATGCAAAAATTATATTTCACTGCTCAAACTCAAGCTCTATCACCACAAACCATATCAAACATTTATCACTAAAAAAAAATTAATCATAAACAAGATTTTGTAACAATAGGGAGTGTTCATTAAAAGCAACATTTGCCTCATATCCAACATACTCAAGTAACCCTTTCATTAAAACTTTAAGAGGAAATACTAATAATAAGTAACTTTGCAACATATATGCATTTCCTCTTTGATAATTATATTTAAACATTTTTCTTTTTTATTTTTAGTATAAACATTGAAAGAAACTACGCAATATGGGAATTTCAATGAAAGACATAAAATACACCCCAACAATTATAACCAACTCACACATATGCATTCCCCCACACTTAGACTTTTGTACATCCACAATCATCAACAATCATAAATGCTCGACTAACTTTATGGCTTGGATGTTGGAGTTATGTAAATATAGTGCCCTGGAAAGCTAGTGTATTTACATATAACTTAATCTTCTTACAGTTACTTTTTGTAATGAAAACATTTATTATTAATGAAACAAAGAGCTTGGTTTTATTTGTATGAGCATTATATAACTATTCATAAGGTACAAAATTATTTTGTAAGTAATATACATATACATGGAGATGTATGTGAAACATGAAGTGAATCACACGTTAATACAAGACTTATTATACAATATACAAATGCACAAGAAGGGGGGTTGAATTGTGTATT
>JANZLX010000082.1:0-11547 GCA_025531955.1 Erythroxylum orinocense
TACAGCGGTTGAGAGAAAGGGAGTTGTATGCCAAATTCACTAAATGTGAATTTTGGCTTCATGAAGTGGTTTTCCTTGGTAACATTGTTTCTGAGAATGGGGTGCATGTAGATCCAAAGAAGATTGAAGCAGTAGTGAATTGGCATGCCCCGACGATAGTGACTGAGGTAAGGAGCTTTTTAGGTTTAGCAGGTTATTACAGGAGATTTGTGGAGGGTTTCTCTATGATTGTCGCTCCTTTGACCAAGTTATTGAGGAAGAATCAGTAGTTTGTCTGGAGTGATGAGTGCCAGCGGAGCTTTGAGGAGCTCAAGCACAGATTGACTAGTGCTCCAGTTCTGGCTTTGCCCACAGGAGAGGGGAGTTATCATCATGCTCCCTCCTTTAGATTAAATGGTTGCTAGGCATTTAGGCCTTATCATCATGCTCCCTCCTTTAGATTAAAAAATATATTCCACAAGGTATAAACATTGAGGCTATAGATTTATCATCTAAACTTTCTCTAATTTGGACATTAAGAATGCTCTATCCAACTTAGGACTTGGCTCTAGTTTTAAATTTAGCATGAGCTTGGACTCTTCTTACTATATAATAATAATTCCCTAACAACATCGTTTTTAAGCCCAAAAAAGTAACAATTATTGTATATGAGATGGATTGGAGATAGCCCCTCATGCCAATAAATAATTTAATGAAATTAGTAGAAAAATTCTAATTCTTAACCATAATTAAGATATAGAAGACACTTGGATATAAACTAGACAAAAAATTTTAGTCCTTTACATATAAATTGTATGTGGAGTTATTTTTTCAAGCTTAATAGAAAGTACCTAGGTATAATCTAGTTTGGTATAACAGTAACATTCTTAGAACCTCCATCATTATACGGTTGGCCATCTATAAGAGACTAATAACCAGAGATAGATTCAAGTATTATATTCCTAATAAATCATGTGATTTTGCAACAATGAAGAGGAAAAATATTAACTACATGTACTTTGCATGTCCATTCTCTATAAAATTATGGTTAAGGGTACTCGGGTTATTTAATCTTCATTACTTTCAAACTACTTGGGAGGGGATTATAGCATGGATATGCAACTTACAAGTTCTATAAAAGGATGATCTCATTAGCTTTAGAATGGTTTTCAATTGTACGCTTTATGAAATTGAAAGAAAGTATAGAATTTTTATAGATACCAAAAATGCTGAAAGAAAATATAGAATGTTTATAGATACCAAAAATGCTGACCAAGTGTTCAATTAAAGCACACTAGATGAATTCAAGTCCCCAATGCTTAAGGCTAAAGAAGGAAAGCTCAATTTTCCTACAATAACTTTATGAAATCTAAACTAAAGGAAAGAATTTATTCCATATGGATTTACCAACCTTAGAAAAATTGATAATTGGATTGCAGGAGGACCCCTAAAGAATATAGGAGAGTTACAAGCCCTAAAAGATATAATTCTAAAACTTATAATGTTACAAATGCTCTACTTCACAAGGACGAGATTCTCTTAAGAATAACTAAGAATAATATGTAGAATGAACTCAATAGGTTGGTGCAAAATGAGAATACGCAAGACAAGAAATGGTGGTGCACTTACATTAATGGAAGTTTTAGCTATATCTCATATAAGAAGCCTTTTAAATAGAACCCCAATTTTTTTCCATAATATAAGCTTGTTTGGTACAGGTTTAACCTTTTAGAGCTTTTACAATTTTTTAGAAAGCCATTAGAGACAGATTATCCACCTTAGAAAGATTGAATAAGTTTAACTACTTGACAAATTAGTGTAATCTCTGCAAATGTCAAATGGAAATTACCTTATATTTGCTCTTCGAATGCAACTTCATTAAAGGAATATGGAAATTAGTTCTCCATAAATATGCCATCATTAATCCTCTAGATAAGTGGCAACAAATTGTAAAACAAAGTCGAAATTTATAGTATATCAAAAAAGAAATCAAATAGTATTTTTACATTGCTCTATCTTACCTAGTGCTATACATATGAGACTAAAGAAATAGGTGCATTTAAAAAAAAGAAAAAAGTTTTGAGCAATTCACTAAAGGACTTGGTTAATGCCATTAGACTTCACATCAACACTTTTTGTTGCAAACTATCCTTAGATCTAAATTGTATTGATAGATGGGGTACTAAATAGTTTGTTTTGTAACAATTGTTGGTTGTTAAATAGCATTATGCTCTATATTTGATTCTAGAACTATCAATTAGAAAGTTTTTGTAATGTCAACTTGATTTGCCTTTATTGACTTAATTCAATTCTCTTTTCAAAAACAATGCTAGTAAAATCAATCTTATTTCTAGTGGCTTAGTTATGTACTATTTTTTCCTTTTAGTTATCTTAGTTTGGAACTCTCTTTAACATTAGTTTGTTCCTTTTTGTTTATGTACTTAAGGTTTCTTTATTCTCCTTTCGAAAAGAATATTCATTTATTTTCTTTTAAAAATTAACTTTATACTAGGAAATTCTTTCAAATTATAAATTATCAAACAGTTCAAATTGTCTTATTTGGGCATACATTAGATCTACCTATGGCATAGACAATAGTAGTAGCATAGCAATACATCGTTGGTTGTTTTTAGCTAGGCAAGTGGTAGGTGACAGTTGTAGTTTAGTTGTACACTCAGCCTTTATTTCAACCTTTGTATGTAAGTAGAAACATCCCTTAATTTCATTTGTTGTTGATTATGAAAATTCAATAGGTTAAAAGTGAGAAAAGAAAGTTCTTTGTTTAGCATATCAAGTAGGAATTATATGGCAAACCTTTTATTATCCTATTTATTCTATTCCTTATACTTAATTTTCTAACCACTTTTGTTAAAAAAATTTCATTCACTCAATTAATAATTAATAATCTTTATTAGTCCTCTAACTTATTTATGTTTTTATTGTACTTATTTAAAAATGTTATACTATAAAATAAAAATGTTTCTTAATCTAAGAATGTCAAAATAGGTAAATAGGAATGTCAAAATATTACTTTTTATGAAAAGTTTTATAGAAAGAATTAAAATAACAAAACATGATAAGTAGTGGTATAATAGCAACCCTCCCTTTATTATGCAATTGTCTGCACTTGAAATATAAAGATGAACAAACTTCATGACCTCTTAAGTGTTTACTTACCTTTTCACCATTTAGATAATAAAGTTTCACCTTAGCTAATTGAAAACTATTTTATGCCAAATACTAATATGATTTGTGGCTTTGAGTAAAGGGGAATCATATTTTAATTTACAACAATAAACAATCAAACAAATAAATAAATAAAGCTAAACATGTTGTTATAGTGAGAGAAGACCCTACTTTTTACTAAAAATCTACTTATGATTTAGTTGTCTCCTGGTACTCCTTGTACCAATTCTTCAACTTACTTATCCAAGCGACTTATTTATAATTCAAAATAAGGTTACTCCTTGTCTATTATGTGGGGATTCAGGTTTTCCTTCTTTATTCCTTTTTCCTCTTTTTTGTTGATCTTGCCTTCTCCATCTATTCATCTTGTATCCTTTCTATTTATTCCGACTGCTATTTCCCTTACCTATTAGACTAAGTGACTTGTGGTTGTTGTCTTCCTGAATATATTCTTGCCTCTTTCTATTGTTCTTTCAGGAAAATTTTTAAGTTACCACTCCCCCTTTTATTTTCTTTTTTTTCCAATTTTAAACTTTTTCTAATTATATATGATTCCTTTTCCTAAGTCAACCAAACCTAATGCTTAGACTTGTCTATCTTTCCTTCCTTACGTTCCCCTCTCTTCAAAATTAGAACAATCTCTATAACCACTTCTGTCCCTCCTCCCCTTACCCTAGTCATACTCCCCCTACTAATTCTACTCCTAGCTTAAACCTAATATTAAGGAAGACCCTATAGAATTATCACTAACTCAGGTGAGGATACCTTATTCACATAAAAATTAAGAAAGGATCATTAGTACAGATGGAATGAGTTGTAAGGGAATCAACTAAAGTTAGCTTTCTCTACTATTATCTACTAAGTTTGAAAGATCTTCAATTGTAGCCCCTCCTATAGACATCCTTAAGGAGAGAGCAAGCATATGGAATGCAACCTTAATTGGCTTCTTTATAGAGAAATGACGTGCTTTTCCATTAATCAAAAACTAGGATCTACATTGCTAGAAGTATGGATGACTAAAGGAAACCCTCTTGAGTGAAGACAATCTCTTTCTATTTAGATTCTCCTCAAGAGTAGAAGCATTGAATCTATTAGAAGTCGGTCCTTAGAATTACTATAGAAGACAAATATTCCTTCAACTTTAGGAACTAGGCATGAAATTAGAGGTAATTAGCCAAAAATATGTATCGTTATAGATTAATACATATAACATACCACTTGAGTATTGGTTCACTTATGTTATCAGCCATTTAGCAAGTTCTATAGGCAATCCCATTAGAATGGACGAGTAAATAGCTATATTAAAAAGGATAGGTTATGCTCGTATTTGTATGGTGGTGAACCTAAGGAAAATGCTCCCTAAAAAGATCTACTTGATGAGGCTAGATAACAATGATGCTCTTTATAAGGATTTTGTTAAGATTAACTATACCTACACTTAAGGATCAAGGCAAAGCATAAAAGAAAATAAGTAGAATCTTTAAAATAAGGAATAAAACAAGATATAGAGAAGCACAACATGAAGATGGTGAAATAGGTTAAGAAAATAGATCATGGTAAGCTATTGAAGGCAGACCCTAATATCATACAAAATAGTGCTGAAACTCCTCTAAACTTTAGAATTACACGAAAAGATTCATCTATAACAAAGCCTATACAGATTAATAGGTTAAGATAATGCAACCTATCGAAACTTTAAAGAAAAAAAGACCAAGTGCCTTTTAATTAACTTATCTCTAAAGGTGACAATGAGACTCATTTAGAAGATAAGTCTCCATATGAAAATATGGTTTAACCAAGACACAAGGATAAGTTATAGAAGGAAAATTAAGGCAAGAGTTTCTAAAGACAATACTAGTTGATGTCAATGCTAGCATGTAAGTTTAGGGTAATTAATTACCCCTAGAAGATGCTATTGCTCAAAAACTATATCATTGAAATTAAACCTATAACTATAGGATTTTTGGAAACAAAATCCAAAGATGAGAAGTTCAAGAAATTCTAACTTCTACAGAATCAATGGAATTCATCTCCAATCATCAATACCATTTCAATGGTTAGATAATTATAAGTTTTGATAATAACATAATTAGGGCTTCAATTATTACAGATTTTGATTAACTAGTTCATCTTTTAGCTACTCTTATTCTTAACAGTATTAACTTCTTAACCTCCTTTATTTATTGTTCCAGCTATGCCTTCCAAAGGAATTCATTATAGGAGCAACCTAAACGTATACATAACAAAACAAACTCCCCTTAGTTAATTTTATGGGACTTTAATAGCATTATATATATTTTAATACTAACTTCAGGCACTACGTTAAGGATATTAAGGTCACTAATCTTAAATTCAAAGGACACTTTTACACTTGGAGCAACAAACAAAGTGAAAATTGGATTATTAAGAAAACAACTTGATAGAGCCTTAGTAAATGGTGATTGGTTACAAAATTTCCCTAATAACAAAGGCAATTTTTAAAATTGTCAATTCTCTAATCACTGCCCAATCTTGATCTAAGCTATCTCCTCTAAGCTAACAACAAAAGCTTCTTTTCATTCCAATGATTCTCTAAAATGTGGAAGCGTTTGAGGAATTTGTTAGGAAAGGCATCTCTATATAATATAAGGGTTCCAAGGCCTTCATCTATGTTAGAAGTTACAAACGATAAAACAAAAAATCAAGAGATTAAGCCAATCAACATATAGTGATACTCAAGCTGCAGTATTTGAACTAGAAAAGTTTCTGAAGTTTATCCACTATGAGCTATACCATAATCTTAGAGATCCCAATTTACTAAAGGCTGAGAAAAAATACTTTTGGAATATTTGAAAGACGTGGAGATTCATTCATCGTTCTTACAGCAAAAATCTAGAATCTAATGGATAAAAGAGGAGGACAAGAACATTCCACATTTTTATAGATCTATCTCAACAACGAGGAATGCAAATAAGATTACTTCTCTAAGAAAACTATATGGAATCATTGTTCACACTCAGAAGGATTTGAAATCAAAAAGCCTTTGAATATTTCTTAAACACATTGGAAAAACCTAAAGATGGGAACTCAAAATGTCAACTTACATAAATCTTTCATTACAAATCAGATTTAAGAGGAACAATCCAACTCATTGATCCAACCTTTCTCTCAATTGGAAATAGAGAAAGTGGTGTTTGATCTAAACCTAAGTAAGTCCCCTAGTCCAAATGGTTCCAATAGGATGTTGAGGAAAATAAAAAAAATAAAGCTTATTCCTAAAATCCAAGAATTGAGCTTCCTTAAGGTTATAGGCATATTTCTTATAGTAATGCCCTCTATAAGATTGTCTCTAAATTGATTTCTTTGAGACTAAAGAAAGTTTTGGATTCAATCATCAATAAGTCCTAAGGAGCTTTCATGTCTAGAAGATTGATAGGAGACAATATATTACTTGCTCAAGAACTCTTGAAAGGCTATATTAGGAAAAACAATATATAGACTTGTGTGATAAAGGTGGATTTCAATAAAGCCTTTAATTCAATACATTAAAACTTATACTAAACTCACTAAAGGCATTTAGCTTTCTAAGAATCTTTATAATATGGATCATCCAATGTGTTTCAACTACATCCTATAGAGTGCTAGTAAATGGAGAACCTACATATCTTTTCATAGGGGGGAGGAATAAGGTAAAGGGGTCCTTTTTCCTCCTACCTTTTCTTTTTCTCTACAGAAAAATTAACAATATTGATTGATAACTCTATTAAGAAGGATTATAGTTTCAAATTCCACTCAAAATGCAAGAAATTTAGATAATTTAGTCTAGCATTTCTAGATGATCTTCTTGTTTTGTCCAAGGCTGAAGAAAAATCACTTAGCTTGCTAATTGCAGCCCAAAATTCATTTAGATGGATTTCAATTTTAAGCATCACTAAGAAGAAGAGCCTATGATTGCCCCAATATGACTATATGATTGCCCCAATAGGACCAAGGTATGGGGCTCATTGGTTATCCTCAATTTCCAATCTACAAATCGTGGATCCCCCCTTTGTTTACCTTGAAATACCAATAACCACTAAAAAGTTAAGATTCAACAACTATGCTTCCTTTTTAAATAAGATTCATAAATGTATCTATAGTTGTTTCAACAAAAATCTTATATTTATAGGTAGAGTTTAGTTGATGAAGTCAGTCCTCAATTTCTTACATACTTATTGGTTAGCGCAAATTTTCCTATCCACATGAATTATTAAGACTATAAAGAAGTGGTTAAGAGGGTTTATCTAATCTAGGGAGTTGAACAAAAAATAATTTTCCAAGGTAAGATGGTCAGAAACCTAAGATAGCTAATGGACAAGGCATTATGCCAATAACTCTATCAAACAAAACTCTAATGGATAATAGGTTATGGGCTATTGATTAGCAAAGAATTACTTTTGGTTCAATGGATGCATATTTATTTTCTTAAAGGCTGAAGTCATTAGGAAGTTGACATCAAAGCTACCCAATCATGGTTTTTGTCTCAACTTCTTAAAACTAGAGACTTGTTATCCTTAAATATAGCTTGCATAATTGGTAATGGTGAGGATGCCTCTTTGTAGTTTGATAACTGGAGCAGAGCAAGCCTTCTCTAATGAACAAACCTCTACCTAGCCTGGAAGTATCTTTACCCTAATCATACTGAATTTAAGGTGATCGTAGTTGGTAATGAGTGGGCCCCAAATGTCAATTTTTTTAGGACCTACATGCCTGACTATAATATGAGACAAGGCAATTTTGATTCTTATATCTGGCTAAAACATCATTTATAATGCAGCCTGCAAAAGACCCCTAATGTCACGTATGCAGAAGATTTCTTTTTATGATGTCATATGCTACAAAATGATGCTTTCCGAAGTTTCCTTTATGTTGTGGATCGCTTTCAAGCTAAGGCTTGGAACATTGGACAATCTTTAAATTCATCAATTTTCTGCGCTGCTGACTTTGTAAAAAAGAACACGAATCCCAAGTTCATCTCTTTTTTAATTGCAAATTTTTCACTTACCTTTGGAGCGCTATCAAGAATCTATGTGAATTGTCCATCAATAGCCTTACTTACCAAGAAAAAAAGATTGCACAGAGGGTGATAAGTCGATTTGTATAATTGCATCTGGAAGCACAATGCACTCCATCTAGGTCCAAAGACCAAGTAGTTTGGGAGACTTTCTTGAGAATTAAAGAGAAAATATTGTTGAACCAGCTACAAACATTTTGTAACCCGACTATTTACTCATCTTGGTCTCCGCAATAGTTGGCTTATTACTGTTTCTTTAAATTCCTTTTCTAAAATATGATTAATCATGAGTCGACAAGAGTTGCCATGTTATAGCTTGATTATTAGTGTAAGAATCTTGAACTTGATTCTTTTGGAATGAATTATTAATTTTTAAAAAATCAAATTAATACTCGTCATATTGCTTCCAATCAAAGGCTGACAGGATGCGCTGATGAGCTCTCTGCTTATTTTCATAAACATACTTAACAACAATTTCATTTCAGTAAGAGGCTATACTAATAGTCCAATTCAATAAAATATCATATTTGCACTCCACATCAACTTGTAATAAATCATAGAAGGCGCCAATCGTGATTGCTTCCCCAAACGATATTGAAAGGGGTTGATAACCTCGGATTGCTATTAAATATCAATTCTTTTCCTTTCATGTCTACATTAGAGTTGGTTAAACCTGCTTAATGATTCACTTCAAAGAAACAAATTTTGTATTCCTCTGTTTTCTGTTTTCCAAATGCTCATGAGCAAGAAAACAAAATATAGTGTTTTTAATTCTCTTTAGCAATATCTACATCCACGTATCTAATGCCAACTCCACACCTGCTTGCGTGGCCTGGAATATTATCATATCATTCTCATAAAATACACACATGATTATATTGCAAACAAAACAAACCCCAACTAATCCTCCCTTTCGTATTTGTTCAGAAGCATACAGTCTTTCGGGTACAACTGAATAGGAACATAATTTTCTTTAATATGGTTTCGTATTTGATTGGACAGCCATTCGTGTCAGTTAGAGCTGTTAATTGGTATAAAAGCTACATTCTTTCTATTTAGATACAATTAGCAATTTTGTTTTATAACGTAAAATGGACAGTGAGTTAATGTGAAGTCAGCGGGCATTTTTTGCTTTAATGTGGTTTGTCCATGTCCTACCGTAAGCAGTGATGTAACGGAGATGGTGACTTGTTAAAGAAAGGCAAAAGAAAACGTAACGAACCTTAACTCACATGGCATTAGCTAAATCTTGAGTTGAATAAGGGAACAGAGAGGGCGGCGAAACTCACACTAGGGTCTGGATATATTTTACATGTCACCAACACTTCTTCAGGCATGCTTCATGATGACCTTATGGCTTGGTGTTGGGGAATTAGGAGATCCTGTTATACAGAAGCAGCGGAATAGTTATTAGTATTACATTCATGATCAGATTATTTTAATAAAAGAAATAAAACTAAGTTTAATTATTGTTTCTGTGAGAAAGAAAACGTTTAATAAAATGTTTGACCACAAATTGGATAATTCCCACCTAAATTTTTTATTAAAGATCTAATTATAAATAATTTAATTGTTTAATCTCTAATAATATCTACAAAATAACAAGTTAAACAAGAAATATTATTTTTAATTAAAACTAAAATTTAATTTTAATACATTTTGGTATTTTATATTTACTTTCTAAAATTTATTAAAATTCACAATTAAATTTAATTTTATTCAAATTAGTTTTCCTTTGTGCAACTTATTAAGGTTACCATGTTACCACCTATTAAATTCTTAATATGATGATAATGATTATAGATTTTAATTTTAATTCATAGCTAGAGTTAGATCAAATAATTTATTTTTAATTTTTAAAGTAATTTTTTACGATTATAGATTAAAATTGATGTCTAATAACATATTATGACTGGTCAAATATTAGGAATATTAAAATTACTTAATATATTTATACATGATTGATTGATTGATTTAATCCTTTTAATATTTCAACTAAATAAAGAGTTACTATCAGTTCTATTAAAATCTAATTACGATCATTCTTATATATTAGTAATTAATTTATAAAATTAATATTTTAATTCTAAAATTATTACTAATTAAAAAATAAAATATTTTCTTAACTATTTCAAAGTGACGAATAACTTGTTAACTTATTTAGTTATTTTATATAATTCGTATTATATTTAAATACTATGTGGTTCAGCCTGATTCTGAAGGGACTGAACGTTGTTAATCGGATCCATGATTTTATATGACCTTGATTGCTGAACACCTGCAAAACAAACAAGGCGCATCGGGGGTTAATTGTCGGTAGGCCCTTCCGACGCTCAAGTTAGTCTTTTGCGAAGGTTTTGATTGCTAATAGTAGAGAAAACTAGAGTTGTAATGTCGTACCTGTATCATGGCAAAATAGTACCTTATATATGGAATAGACGCTAGGTTTAGGTCTTTATGTAGATCTTTACGTTTGCATGGGAGACTAACTCTTGTAAATGGGTCGTGGATGCGTGGACCTGATCCTGGGCCTGGGCCTAGCACAACCGACCCAACCATAAGCCCCCCTACTCCTCGAGTCTGATCCAAGAGAAGGGTCGAAGGAGTACATAAGTATGAGACAACGTGTTTCCTAGGTAGCTCATGCTAGGCCCGATCGATCGATCACGTTGTGATGCGACCGATCGAGCAGATGTAATGACTCGACGGACCGATCGAGAATAATGACGAAACCGACCGATCGGCTGTAGCGATATGTCAGGTCGATCGGGTATAACGACAAGGTCAGCCTGGCGAGTGTAATAGCAGAACCGATCGACTGGATGGCTAGACTTAAATAGAGCTCTAGGCGTGATCATTACTGACGGTTCGCGTTTTCCGACAGGTTGTCATGTACGTCTTTCTGGCTGCTGTACAGCTGTCGGGTGTGTCCTTTTAACTGCTGTGCAGCCGTCAGCCGTCAGCCGCGTCCTTTCAGTTAGTGTGCCGTTCTGGATTTCAAACAACCCTAATTCACCTCAGCTCAGATTCTACCGCGTGTCCGCGTTGGCTCGGATGTTTGCCACTCGTCAAGCATTGGTTGGAACGTCCGTTCGACTGATCTTCTATAAATACTCAGGATTGATAAACTGCAGACTTTCTTCACGCTTATTCTATTCTTCGACTTGCCTTCGATTTTCATTATCATCTTCTTGCTTTCAGTCTCCAGAGTTTGCTTTCAATGTAACATCCCACCCCCTACTGGAAGGGTAAAATAGTAAAGTTGGCATAGGATGAGAAGGATCGGAATGATTTAGGACTGTTCATGCATAATAGGATTGATACACAGTATCAACTGTGCACATGGAATT
>JANZLX010000084.1:0-11213 GCA_025531955.1 Erythroxylum orinocense
GGTTAAGTTGAAATTAAGTATATTTGAGGGAGTTATTGATTTGAGATGGTTATTTTGATTATGATGAATTGTTGTTACATATATAAGTGAGCTTTAAGCTTTACAATTTGATTTGGATTATGCTCAAGTTTGTATGACGAGCAATAATACGCACACGTTTTATGGTAAACGGGGCCCAGCATGTTTGATATCAGAGCAAGAAGAGATTGCAAGGAACCACGGTCAAGTATGATATTATTTTGTTAAGAGAGTTGGATTTCAGAAACGGAATCCAACAGATTATGTCATATGTAATGAAGTTTCATATTAGAAATTAGGATGAAATCTAATACAACATAATCAAGTGATTTCTTATGTATGGAGACAGTTTAAGCCTCATGAGCTAAATTTTGATATATGATTTAGAAATTAATGCAATAGAAATTTCATTGAGGAGCTTGAAGACATTATAAATACAATGAAACATTTCAAATTTTATACGGGTTATTAAAGTAAGAGCTAATTATTGAGTTTGAAAGAAATGAAAATGAGACTGAGACAATGGATAGAGTTACAGGAAGATTATGATGTTCAAATGAGTATATCCCAATAAAGTTAATGTTGTAATTTGATGTATTAAACAAAAAATTCATTAACAATGTATCACAAATTTAGATATTGAGGTTACCGATCTAGGGCTATAAAAAACATAAAATGTCGAGTTAAATTTTGGGCAATTTAGAGTACTATTAGCTATCGAAATTTAAGATCAGTCCTACAAGAAATGATTAACAAAGCCAAAATTGATTATTCAAAAATTGTGAATCTTAGTGAGGAATTCAAAATGAATATGAATTTTTGAGTTTTAATAGAAAGAGTGATATTTTGTGATTGAAATAAGAAGAATGTGTGCTCAATAACGATGATTGAGTAAAGAGATTACTAGAGAAAGCAAGTAACAACCTAAGCTAGACATCCTAGTAGGAATAAGCTGAAATAGTACTTAAACTACTAAGAATGTAGAAACAAGTGACTGAATATTTGAATTACCAACAGTCCTAACTGTTGGAGATATGCTTAAAGCTTATATGTTTGGATTTCATAGGAACATGAGATCAATTTATAGTTCTAATTGACTACAGGCATAACAATCGTTATCGTAGTGCTATCATTAGAATATTGTATGAGGCATTATATGACAAAAATGGTTGTTCGCCCTTACTTTGAAATTGAGAGGGCCTAAAAATGGTTAAAGGCTAGAATAAATTCATGATACTGTAGCGTGTCGAATGAATCTGTAATAGAAATTAAGTGGTTTATGAAAGAAGAATGAATGTCATGGATAAACTTCAAGGTTATGGATTATAGTGAGATGGATATAAGAGTTATGTGTAGTAATACTAAAGAGATCTAAAATATCAAATGAAAGATGAAACGTCTCTAAGAGTATCACCTTGCCTAGGTGTACTTAGATTGAGTATAAGGTGTGCTTAGATTAGGAAAAAGGATAAGCTAAGCTCGAATTGGAATATGTTAAGAGATAATGATATGATCTGACAAAGATGTATTGTTGGCTTACGAAGAAATATATTTTTTGAGTAACCTGAATTATAACGAGGAATCAGTTAAGAAAGTGAATGACTAAATAAGTGATTGAAGGACTTGTGAGTCTATTGACTATGGTCATTTGGAAGAAATTATTTAACTGATGAAGTTTAATGGGAAACGGAGGAGTATCTAAGGAGACAATACCCTTGCCCTCATGATTAATCAGAAAAGAATTTCGAGGACAAAATTTATTAAGGAGGGGAGAAATGTAACATCCCGTTCCCATACTAAGGGTTAGAGCCCTAGATTTCGGTAATTGAGAAAAATTTAGCAATAAAAGATTAGAAAATGCATTTCATGCTCATGCATAAGGTTAACATATAAGCACATGAATTTTTAATTTTTTTACACATGAAACTAATTGTACATGCATCCACTGACATATTTCGGGTATAATTGATTATAAATGTAATTATGTGATAATTGTGAATTAATTAAATTGAAAACCGATGTGGAGAATATGTATATTGATTTAGTAATTTTGGAGAATTTTAGGATATTTTTAAAATTTGTTAAATATTTTTGGATTAGAAAAAATACCAATTGGCAAGTAAATTGGTGAATGAAAATAAAAATAAGAATAAATGATGATGAAGAAATTTAGGAGTTGACTTCAGAACTTTATAGATAATGATTTTTTGAAAATTCAAAGATAAATTAGAGAAAAATAGGGAGAAGATTAAATTAGTTAATTGAGAAAATAGTTAATGCTTTAGAAGTTAGATAAGAGACAAGTGTCGCTTACTTTAAATTACTTTACAATGGTGTTAGCCTTATACTATAAGAGTAAGTTTGAAAGACCAAGCATAGTATGTTTGTCCTAGTTACCTTCTTTGTAGCTATCTTCTTTAAGTTTCTCCCTAATACACAGAGCTTTTCATCAAACATCCACCAAAGTTAAACTTTGCTTTCCCTTATCTTCTACCACTCCCACATTGTTATCTATTTCTTTTGCCTCAAGAAAACCTGACCCAAAACATTTGTAAGATGAAGAACGTGGTTGCAAGAAAATTAGGGCTTATTGATATTCAAAGATTTTAGAGTTTTAACAAGTAAGTATTATGTAAATCCTTTAGATTTGTTGGTTTATGAAACCAAAAGGGTGATTTATATGTCAATGCATGATCATGAAAAAAAAATGGGTGTTTTTCATGAACACCGAGGGTTTAAGACATGAAAATTTTGGATGTGTAATTTTCGTATATGATGGTTATTCTGTTATTAGATAGTGTAGAGTTGATTAATGAGTAGAAATATCAAGGAAAATATGCATGAGAAGAGTGCAGAAATTATGCAAGTGGTAGAGAAATATATGTTATGTTTTCCTTTTTCGTTGTGTATATATATGTATACGTAAGTGAATATTTTTATTGGTTGGAGACAAACCGAAAATAAATTTATGGTTAATGTGAAAGATAAATTTGTGATATAGAGATGAGTTAAGAAGAAATGGAAGAGTTGATGGAATTGAATGAGTGTAGTGGAAAATATGTATAACTAGGGTAGAAACAATTTGAAGAAAACATAAATGAAGGCTCGGTTTCTCTTCATTGAGAAAGTATGAATATACGTGAATATGTGAGTGTTTTTAGGGATGACCAAAATAATGAATTTAGAGTTGGAAAATAGTTGTACATCTTTCTTTTAGCTTTTTATTCATATAAAGTTTGAAAATTTTAGAGTTCTGGATTGAAAGTTACGGAGATATGAAGAGAGGGTGGGCGACTAGGAAAGTCGTTATCGTCCAGACGATCACGACCCCGCTATCGTCCAGAAGATCGTAGATGATCACGACCATGCTATCATCCATAAAATCATGACCCCGCTATCGTCCACACAATCACGAGTTCAGACGATCGCAACTTTGAAGGTTGGTGGTTGACGAACGTCCTTCAGTATTTTGACTATATCTCCTTCGTTCGACCTCCAAATGACATGAGACTTGAGCTAATGGACTCATAAAACGTTGCTCTACATCTACCAAAAATCATAGTGATCTAAACCAATTGAGAAAGATCGAGTATAAAATTTGGGGCAGTTTGATTGAGTGTGTTTACAAATAGTCTAACATTTTTGTCCTTATCTATCACACCCTAAAGTCTTTTGCAAACTAAACAGTCTTGCTTCTTTCAACCAAAACTTCTTCTCTAGACCTCAAAAAGACTTGATTCTTGAACCAATAGGTTCCTAAAACATTATTCTACCTCTCCATAAATATTGGTAGCATTTTGAATTGATTTGGAAAAATATTGCCTAAATGAAGGTGAGGGAATATGTTGGAACAGTATGAACTGATAAGATTTCAGTGAACATGCTTGGGTATTTCAGTTATTTGATCTCTAGATTTTTAAATGAGATGTTTTTTATTTGGAACAAACTTGAGATATAGGGCTACAAATTGTCTGAAGAAATCGAATTCTAATTCAGTCTCTAAGACTTTCAAGTTCTGGATGGATGTTGAGTATGGTGTACTGTTTCAGGATGAGAACAATCCGAAAATATATTTGGAGAATAACTTTCAAAATACTGAACAAAATTCAGTGATTTTGGTGTCATTAGAACCTTAAGACTATGGAGAACAAGTGTCTAGAAGAAAGTCCTGCCAAATTACTTCATTTTTGGGGTCAGAAAGAACATGTAAAGTTTACCTGAAATGATAATTCTGGAAAAATCTGAAGTAAGCAATTTAGGGATGAAACTAGATTCAAGTGGTTGTGTTGAGACATAAATCTAAAGTATAAATGTTTCTTATGTGAGTTTGATATTGGATTGAGTATGTGATTTGAATAATGGAAACATACTCGGGAATGTCATTGAGCATGCATTGTACATAGTCCATATACATATTTATGGAAAAAAATAAGTTCTTATAATTGTACAAAGTTGTAATGCGTGTGCGATGTGTGTATTGCATATTGATGTTGTGCAGGATAAATGTTTGCATTTAGACGTTTCCAGATCATGGAAGCAAATGCTAAGCTGGAGCGTACTGTGAGTCGATTAGATGGTCTCATTCACTGTTTGTTATGTTTTAAATTACTACTTTGAACTACTATTGAAATGAAATGTGATTGTTCTTATTCCGAACAATGAATGTCTGAGGATTTTGATAAATGCATGAATAATAATAGAAGTGCTCCTTGTATGTTAATTTGACAAAATATGTGAAAAACAAATTGATTGTTAAATGTCGGATTGAGTTCCGAAGAAAAATGTGAATATGCATATAAATGAAAAAAAGTGATTCTCAACTTTAATGTTGAATGTTGGACTAAGGTCTAATGATATATGTAAAGTGAAATAAAGTAACTGATTGAAAAGATGTGAATGTGATGCATTCCATTCCATGAATGTATGAAACATAAAGACAATTGTGACCAGAGTTACTAGTGAAAAAGAGCTTAAAGCTCAATGTGATAAGAGCCTTAGGCTCAGTTGTGAATGTATTCGGTATCCACTAAAGGATATGAGACAGTATCTAATATAGCTCGGTATACACAAGGGATATGGGCCAATGAAAAAGGCACTCGGTCACAACAAAATAACAAATTGAAAGTGAGTCTCATGTTCACTGCATATGCATGACATGAATGATTATAATGGTTTGAATGAGTTTTGAATGTGATATGTGATAAATGTAAAATGTGAAATGACTAATCAAGTGCATGTGATTCAATATGATTATTAATGAAATGATGCGAATTATGTGAAAATTTGAACGATATATGTTATGTGATTTAGTGAGGGATCGAGGATGGTCACTTACTGAGTTCACAAAACTCACCCAAAATTTGCAATATTTTTTAGGCTCAGAAGAGTTAACCCGTTGGGTAAATGGGAGTATAGCCAGTGCATTCAAGTAAAAAGTAGGGGTCGGGATCAGTTTACATCTGCATTAGTATTTTCTTATTTTTGTATCAAATTGAGTCTTTTGGAATTATTGTAACATGTATATTTGAATATTATGTTTTGTAATAACCTTCCAAAGTGGAAAGGTTTGTAAATGAAAATGATCTTGAGTGTAATAAGAATAAATGTGAATTTGATGTTATGAAAGAAAAGATGGGCCCGAATTTGATTATTGATTTCCACATATGCATATATTGTTTTAAAAAAATTGTACTAAGTTTCAATGAGTTTTGACTGTTCTAGTATGCCACCCTTACGGCGTACATACTCCGATCACTCGGGATGTTGGGTACGTGTCTCAAGAGGTTAGGGAGCTACATAAATGCTTATACTAACCCATAAAAGCACTTAAACACAAATAATTCACAAATTAACACAATTCTACCGAAACCATATAAACAATTTAATAAACAGATAAACACATATCAAACTATACCCTAAAACATAATGCATTTCACACTTATCACTTCCAGTAAAGGTCCTGAACTAGATGGTTGATCTTGTCTTTGATATGGATATTGATAGGAAAATTATTGTTGTCCTTGCTACCCATAGATATTGAATGGAGGATTCTTCCATCATGAGTTCTATGTATATGGGTAGCTAGGATTCCTTTGTGGTTGACCTGGAAAGCTTCCAAAAGCATTCACTTATTTTGGATATGTATCCTATAAAGTTGGACACATATCAGTGGGATGTATTGCCATTGTGTAAATTCCATATACCTTGACTTGTTAACCACCGCTTGGAGCCATTTTCCTATCCAAAGATGTCAACCAAGCTATTTGTTGCTCCAATGTAGCTATACTAGCTTTATTAAGCTTCAATGGCTAGACATCCTCTCAAATATTGAATTGTTGGGAGTTAGCAACCATGGTGGAAATGAAATTTCCAACTTCAATAAATGTCTTATCCCCCAGTGCTCCTCCGTTTTCTACATCTACCATATTTCTTTCTTATGATTAAAGCACCTCATAGAAATATTATATCCTAGAGTTGCTCATTGATTTGATGGTACGAGTAGCTAGCACACAACCTTTTGAAATACTCCCAGTATTCATATAATGTTTCCCCATGATGTTGTCAAATTGCACAAATCCCCTTTTAAATATTTGTATCTCGAGATACAGGAAATTATTTCTCCATAAAAAGTCTTCGGATCTAAATCTAAGTGGTAATTGATCTAAAGGGCAAGTAATATAACCAATCCTTAGTAATGTTTCCCAACAAGAATGGGAATGCTCTCAACTTAATATGCTCTTCTTACACCCCGGTTGGCTTCATGCTAGAATAAATGACGTGAAACTCCTTAAGATGCTTGTGAGTATATTCACTTGTCATATCATGAAAAATAGACAAAAGATGAATTAAACCATATTTAAGCTCAAAAATAAAATCAGCAGTATGAAAAGCAATGCACAACGGTTGATGACCAAAACCAGGGGCAACTAATTGTTTATGAGTACGGTCATTATTTTGCTTAGCTATGATAGAAGTAGGATCAGAAACGGAATCATAGGCTAGTGGTCGGGCCGGCCTACTAGACTAACTATGTCAGATCTAGTCCAAGTGATTTTAGTTCTTGTCCTGGGGATCTCATTACTCTATATGTCATTGAAGACTCTCTTCATGACACTCTAGAGACTCTTGAGTAATGATCTCGATAAGAGGCCATGGGTATTGAAGTAAATCACTTGTTAATATAGAAATCATGTAAAGTATACAAAATACACAAGAAGGGGGGTTGAATTGTGTAATCTTTTCGAAATTATTAATCTTTTGAGATTTCTTGAATATCTTTATAACTATCAGATGAATACCAAAGATACTTTACTAAAGTTGATAGGTATTTGAATCGCAAGTAAGTTTATCTACTCATCTAACAAAAACTAAAGTATAAAGGTTAGAGAATAGACGTCGTGATTTTATAGTGGTTCATCCCAAACCTTAGGCTACGTCCAGTCCGTAGAGTTTGCCTGAGATTTCACTATACTCTTCAACTTTATAAGTATTCTTTTAACCCTTCCAGAACCTCTTCAAGTCTCTTTCATAAAGTATTCTTTCTGCTATCTTAGCCTCTTTAGGCTCTGGTCTTTTCTTTCTCTCTCTAAGAAAGATATTTTGAGCTTTTTGTTACAATAGTATTCACTCTCTTGTTTTGCACTTTGAATACATAAATTTTCTAAGTATTGTACAATAAGAATTTTCTCTCTTGTAAAAGAATGTTATTTTAGTCTTCGACTAGGATTAGTATTTATAGTCAAAGTCTCCAACTATTTTCTTTGGAAACTGCTTCTAGAAACCGTTATTTAGTTGAGTCCTGTAACTGACTTCAACTAACTAACCGTCTAATATTCTAGAGTATTTTCCTTTTTTGTATCGTCTAATTTTGTCACTTCATCTATGTTTTTGTGCTTCATCAGTGTTTTGCACTTCGTTTGTGTTTTTGCGCTTCATCTGTGTATTTACACTTCAACTGTGTTTTTGTGCTTCGTCTGTGTTTTACGCTTCGCCTATAATGACATATATCATCTGTTGTTGACGTATCGTCTGTGTTTTCACTTCGTTTATGATGACTAAGTGTTACTTACATTTTTCTGCACACTTAACAAACTTATCAAAACAGTTCATACATTTCTAAGATTATTATTATTTGATTGTCAACAAAATTAATAGAAGTAAAGTCTTCTTGACTTAACAATCTCCCCCTTTTTGATGATAGCAAATAATCATAATTTTAGAAAGATAAAATAATGAGACAAAAACATAAGAAATGCAAATATAATGCAAATGCACATATGATATATGAAGATACAAAAGTTTTCTTTCTGTCTTGTCTTCTTGTCTATTTCATTCTCTTTCTATCTTCTTCTCCCCCTATTTGTTATTAATAAAAAAGATTCAATGAAGACGTTTCATAATTTTAGAGAACATATGTTGCATGTCAATGCGGATCGTCTTGAGGTCTTGTTCAATAGTAACCCATAGAAATGTTACTTCCTCATGAAGATCACCCACCGAGTCACTCAGGTCATCAACTTTAGTATGAATTTCCTCAATTTCTTTTACTAAAGCTTCCTGAATTTCCTTCTGTTTGTGACTGACTTCCGTCCAATTCATGAAATGCTTCAAGAACTCCGAATTAACAGTAAGATCTTGTTATATTTCACTAGGTGGACGGAGGTTTGCAACAATAGATGGTTCTGAAGGTAAAACGTCTAACTCTATGATTTTGATTATGGGAGGTCTGAAGGTTTGTTTTCCTTCTGGAAGATCAAGATCATTAGGTCTAGGTAGTTTAGGAACTGGTTGCCCAAGAAGGTGCAACACTTCTTTAACTAACGATATGAAACTTAAAGGTCTGAAATGCATGATTAAATGCACAAAGGTCTCTAAGTTGAAATTGATACCTTCAACTATGATATTTCTGTACTATCCTTTTGTCACTTTTCCAAATATCTTAAAGTTTCATTTGTGGTGGAAACTCCAAATTAACTTCATGATATTTTTGAAATGTGATGTGAAACATAGATACTCCCAAGTTGAACTACATTGCATGTATCATCTATGTTCTTCACAACTGCTTGAATCCGTTCTTCTGAAAGATCATCTGCATTTCCTTCTGGAAACATCTTCTTTGTCCCTTTTTCTTCATTTCGCACGAGGTTGCAACATCACGGTTGCATATCTAGCATAATTTTTATTGATGTGTTGCTTGTAATTGGATAAATTATATACCGATCCTTTGACATCTTCATTGGATGTGGTTCTATCTTTTCGTTTAGCAGAATACCATATAGTCTTTTTTCTTCATGATTTAAAAGGTGTATTGATTGATCATTGATCAGTATAGGTTCTATCTATACCTTGACTAAAATTTTCAAAGGTTCTCTAATAATAACTAAGTCTCTGCTTCGAACAAGTAATGATTCTTCTATAATCTTCATTCTCAAATACTTTTTGTTAATTAGTTGAGAAGGATTGTAAGGTTCCAATTAGAGTTCAACTGTCTTTGTCTTCTGTTGAACATTAGATGAAGAAACCTTTTTCACACTAGGCTTCTGCTTCTTTGATTCTTCTGTCAGTTTAGAAGAAAGTTGTTGTTGAGGCTTCTTCCTCTCAAACACTAATTTCCTCTTTACTTTGTTAAGTCAATTATAATGCATTTTGTTGGACTTAAATTTGGTTGATTTGCAAAAATTGTGTTCATAAATTAATAGAATTATTTGTTAAATGCTTGTAGATGGTTTTCAACACTCTAAGGACGAAAAAGGACCAAAAAGATGCAAAAGAAAGAAAGAAATTAAAAAAATCCTCAATCTGGATGAAATTCAAAGATTAGGCGTGGGCACGCCTAAGGACAGAATCCCAAATCTGCATATTTCTAGAATTTGTTCCCAAGTCAAACACAATCGCCAAGATCTTCTGGACTTCTTTTTAAAAAAATCTCCTACCTAAATTGGAACACAACCTAATCTGAACAAAATCCATTGAAGATAATAGAGAGGTTTAATTGAAAGAGGAAACTTGGTGATTGCCGATACACATGGGTTAGGGTTAAACAAGAGGATATATTCTGTTTTTCAAGCAGGACGGCGGACCTCTCTATATTGGTTCTTGGTTGACGATTTTTTAGAGATACCAGCAGATCATCGTATTCTTTTCTTTCTTAGTTTTCCAGCAGTTGCTGCAACCCAACTTGTTTTCTGATTTGTTTCCTCCACACTGCTCATATTACATCATCGCATATTGTTGGATCCCGTTACCGAGACCCAACTTTTGAGACATATTTCTTGCACTGAAATCTCGAAAGGGCGACTTGTTGCTTAGGCCATGCTAGTGGTGAGCGTACATCAGACATACCTCAAAACCTACATGTCTTTTGTCATAAAAATCTTAACTTGAATCTCTAGTACCTCAAATTTCCAATGGTCCATGAATCCCCTCAATTAAATACAAAAAATAAAGGAAATTATACCTTAAACAAAGGACCATGATCATTCCTAGAATTAGAATCGGTTTCTAAGAAAAATCAAAATTTAGTAATTTTCCCATGCATGTCCGTTTAACGGACATGAGTGTCCGTTAAACAGACATGGCTCGAATAAGGGGTGCATTTTCACCCGAACCTATCCGTTAAACGGACAGGAATGTCCGTTTGACGGACACGAAGTGACCACAGGGTGATTTCTCACCCGTATCTGTCCATCAAATGGAAATGTCCGTTTGACGGACACGAAGTGACCACAGGGTGATTTCTCACCCGTATCTGTCCATTAAACGGACATGCATGTCCATTTGATGGACATGGAGTTTTTGAAGAGGGTGGTATTTCACCCGAGGCTGTCCGTTAAACGGACATGTATGTATTTCACCCGAGGTTGTCCGTTAAACGGATATGCGTGTCCGTTTAACGGACATGGAGTTTTCAAAAACTCCCATACCACTCCATGCTTTCTTAAAACCTGCTTCAAACCTCATAACCATTTCTAATCTTCTAATATCCATTCATGCTAACACACTTGATAAATTCTTACACATCCTCATCAATCCATTCAAATCTCAAATCCCAACTTTAATAAAACTACATTGACTTAACCATATTGGCTAACCTAACATTCATGCCATCTCCTAACCATTTCAACAAGAACTCTACTTGCAACACTCATAATCCTTAATTCTAACATCCAAATATCATAACATCCATGCCATTGGAA
>JANZLX010000088.1:2066-15539 GCA_025531955.1 Erythroxylum orinocense
CAAATATTGAAGTCATCAAAACTAAACAATTCTTTTCTCATAAAGTTTTCTTAAATTCATCAAATTTTCTTAAATTCTTAAATTTTCTCACCCATTTCTTTCTCATTTAAATTTATTTTAATATTTTTAATTTTCACCAAAAGTTCAAGGTTCAAAATTTTTGGTATTGGCCACTCTTTGATAGTTCTCTCTTTCTCCTCATCTACTTTTATTCCTTTTGTACTCACCATATAACTAAGATATACAACTTGTTTATTACAAAAATAACACCTTTTGAAATTCACATATAACTTTTCTTACCTAAACATATGTAAAGCCTTGCATAAATGTTCAATATACTCATCGAAAGTCTTGCTTGAGAAAAAAAATATCATCAAAATACAAAAATATTTCCTAAAAACTAATATGAAAAATGGTTTATTAATCTTATAAAAGTGCTAGTGCATTAGTTAAACCAAAAGGTATTACTAACTAATCATACAAACTATATTTAATTTTAAAGGCAATTTTTCAATAATCACTTTCTCTAATCACAATTTTATAGTAACTAGATTCTATATCCATTTTAGTGAATAAACATATACCATACAACTCATCAAGCATATCATCTAACATATGGATAAGATATCTATACTTGACAATGATTTTTTTGATGGCGTAATAGTTTACAAACATTTTCTAAAATCTATCCTTCTTTTGTACTAACAAAATAGTCATAAGGCTAATTTTTAAGCTCTCTCTCATATAGCGATTCTCCCAAAGTTCTTCACTTATTTTTGTATCTCTTTTGGCTATTCCAGATTTGTTCCATATATTGGTTGATTTAGAATTTAAGCTCTAAAGGATGAAATTGATTTGGTTCTCTATTCCTCTTATAGGTTGTAATCTACTTAAAATACCTTTTTAGAAAAGATTGTCAAATTTATGTAAAAGAGAAATAAGAACACTAGTCAAAGTATCATTAGTATCAACATTAAAAAAAAAAGAATCTTTGTAAATATTAGACAGTATTTGGCACTTAACCAATAATGTATCTCTCACATCCCCCACTCTTGCCACTAAAACCATCCTTTCTCCTCATAATTATCTCTCGTTTTTACTTTGCGTAATGTCTTTGAAATTATTCTCATATGTTTGCTTTCATTTATTTCCTCTCATTCTCTCTTGTTCACTCTCATAGTATTGAGATGATATTCATGGAATTTATTTTGTTGTACTAAAGTAAAGGTAATAGATTTTCCATTCACATTTAAGAACTAATGATTCTTGTATCCATCATATATAACTCTCCTATCAAATTGCCAAGGACACCCCAAAAGACAATGACCAGGATATGTAAGTACTACATCACATTTCACCTAATCATTGTAACTCCAAATTGAGAAGAAACTAGTACCTTTTTCATTATTCAAACCTTACCACTCTTATTCAACCATTATAAGTTGTATGGTTTATGATATTTTGTATTTGGCAATTCTAACTTCTCATCCACACTAGTTATATTTGTACAACTCCTTCCATTTGGAAGAGATTATCTAGTTGTCTTCCATATGTATACTCAATGTCTTTTTAGTGATTAATATCCTTCTCTCTTTAGGCCTCTCAACACTCTCACCATTACTAGCAGTCACCAAACCATGCATATCTTCTTCTGTCTCCTCTTCACTCTCAAATATATACTCTCTATCATCCCTCAATATTGTGAAATTCTTATTGACATATTGTGAAGCTATATGCCTTCTCAAGCACTTAAAGCACTCGATATCTCAATTTATAGTTATTGAAGAAGGATTTGTTTATCTTTCCTCCACTTGGTGTTTACACTTATAGTTTGGTTACTTTATATTGAGGCTTTGGATTTTTCTCATCCTTTTGCTCCATAATAAAGAACCTACACTAAAAACTCCAAAATAGTCAATATACTTCTTTTCGAGTTATCTTTCTACTTTTATGGCCATATAAACTACATCATCTAGTTCCATATAATGTGTAGCTTTTAAATATAAGTAATTTTTAAATTTAATCAATAAATGAAGCGAGCCATTATTGCTTTCCTATCTTTGTCCACATTCATCATAACTATGTTAACCTCTATTTCCTTATGATTCTCCTCCATGCTCTTGGAACTTTAAGTTAATTTTTGCAGTCTTTAATAGAGATATCTATGGTACAAAATTGACACAAAATATTTTTTTGTCAGCACTTTTATTTCCGCTTAGATTCTGATAGATGTCTATTAGTTTCTTCTCTTAGTGAGGATTTGTTGATCTCACTAATTCATGATATAACTGCTAAACTCTAAACCGATCAATTTAATATTTTTCTCATTTAAAAAGTTATAACAATAAAAAACAAACCTACATTCTTTTCTCACTTTAAATAGGCATCTGGGATTATCTTTCCTACAATAATGTTGTCTTCTTCTTAGTGCTACCTATATTTTTATCCACTCTGTCCCTATACCCTTTATTATATCATTAACCAGATTTGTCTCCTCCTTGTTTCCTTATTTTACCTCTTCCCCTACTAATTTTCTCCTCTACCTCACCTTAGGTTTAACTCCGTAAGTAGTTAGCAGCATTTTTAGCCTCATCATAAATCTAAAAAGCATTCACTTTAGTAGGTAAAAGTGAGTTATATTGTAAACTAGCTACAACATCTTCATGTTTCTCTAACTTACCCTCACTTTACTGAATTATCTAATGAGATGCTCATAACGATGTTATATTATGATCATGGTAAACACTTGGTTTATCACCACTTTATTCTCCTCTTTCCTTCTTTATTTTTGGAAGCGTTTTAGTCTTAGCTTTGAGATATAATGAACCTCCAAAAAATTATTAGTAGCAAAAAAAGAAAAACCTTAAATGTCTTTCTCAAAACTCACTATTCCTCACAACCTAAACTCTTGGCTAAAGGTTCTGCACAAGCTAGTCAGTCTATTAGGAAAGCTAGTTTTAATCTTCCCCTTTGTCAAATAATCCCTAAAGAAGAAAATTAGAAATGAATAAATAAACAAAAAGTAACTAGAGACTAAGGAAGCAAGAAAAATCAAAACTAAAAATTAAGCTCTATAAATTAGATCAAATATAAAAGAAGAAGAGGAAATCAATAAGAAATAATTAAAACAAGAAAGAAAAATCAAGAACAATGTAAAAATAGAACGAATATGATTTATATAATAACTTATTCTCTTTAAAGAAGAAATTAAACCCTTACTTGTAAAGGATAATACAATTTTCTAGGCCTGTTGGGCCCTGAAAATTTTCTTTTATTTATTAAGCATGATCTGAATAAATTTTTGTGGTCTTGCAAGATAACTTCTTTTATTTGGAGTTTAATTATTATGCCAATGTTAGAATTAAATTAATGTAGGGTTAAGGTATTAAAGTATGGCCTAAAGTAGTAGTAGTTGGATTAAATGAAAGAAGGGGTAGAATTGGAAGAGCACTTAAACCTTTTAGTTTTAAGGCATAAGTGGAAGGGCATAAGGGTCATTTTACAAGCTTTAAGAGTGTAAGTTAGAAGAAGAAGTGATTTTTATCTTGTATGAGAAGAGAGTGTCGTGGGTGTGAGCAGAAAAGAAGAAGAGGAGAAAGTCAAGCTAGGGTTTTGGAGAATTTGAAGCATCAACAAGTAATTATAAGCATTAATTGGATTAATGAACCTTATTTAGTGATAGTTAGGAGTGAAAAATGGGGTTGAATGTGTGTAGGAAGTTGTTGTTGAATGGTGTATGAAAAATGTTTTAATCTTCTAGAGTTGATGATTATGTTGTGTTTGTGAATGATTTTGGGTTGTAATGAACTTAGAAATGAAGTAGGAATGATGGTTTAGGGTTAAGATGAGTTATATTTGAAATATGGGAAGTATATAGATGAAGAATGTCAAAAAACAGGTTTTCGGGAGGTTTCTGGGCGTGTTCGCCGCGGCGAACTTTTTCCCTCGCCGCGGCGAGCTCCTAATTTAGTCGTGGTGAAATCTAGTTTCCTACACCGACATGTTTTTGTATTTTGGGCATAACTTTTGCTGTAGATGTCCAAATTGAGTGATTTTTAATTTAGCTTAAACTAGAGACATAGGGCTACAAGTTTTATGAAGAAATGATGTATTAATTCAGTTTCTAAGGATCCAACATATCAACATTGAGCATCCTTATGTATTTTGGTTTAAGCTTTGCTATGTATGATGTTGTGTATGCAAAGTTTGTTTGAACTCATAGGATTTGTAATGATATGAAGGATTAAGGCTCATTGTATGTATGAGTATGATTAGCTTGTTGTTAGGTTTGGATATATGTGTTTGTTTGAATGTTTGGATGTCAGATTTAAAATTATGGAATTTTTGCCGCGGCAAACACCCCTTTTGCGACTTCGCCGCGGCGAACTCCTTTTTGCTACCACGCTGAGATTTGTTTTATACTTTCCGCTTTTATCTCACACGACTGTCCTGATTGGTCACCTTGGGATTAGCCTTGAGGTTGGGTCTCAGGCTTAAAATCTTTTCATATCAGGAACCGATCGTTGGGCTGCAGAAACGAGGTCTAACATCGCCATAGCCAACATTGAAAAAATCAAAGTTCGTCACGACCAACTTTTTAACTTGCCGCGGCAAAGTTTGTCCGACACAACTTGAACATGTTTTGGTAATTTGGGCATAACTTTGTTTTTAGTTATCCAAATAAAGTGATTTTGTATTTGCAGTAAACTAGAGGCATAGGACCACAAGTTTTCAGAAGAAATCGAGTTCTAATTAAGTCTCTAAGATTTTCAAGTTTTGGATGGAAGTTGAGCATAGAATATTGTTTCAGTATGAAAATAGTCCAAACATGTTTTAGGTATAACTTTCGGATTACTGAAAAAAATTGAACGATTTTGATGTCATTAGAAACTTAAGAGATGGGAGAACAAATTTCTGGAAGGAAATGTTGCCAAATTTTGCCATTTTCCTTGTCATAATGTTCATGGAAAATAGAGTAGAAGGTTTGGAATTTTGAAGATGTTATATAAAGAAATGAGAGTTTGGATATTATATGATCATATAATGTTAAAATAACATTAGTGAATGAATTGTTGGTATTAAAGTACCAAAGACATGTGTATAATGAAAATGAAGAGTTCTATATTATTGTAGTTGTGATTCAAAGGAAAAGAGTAGTGGTTATTAAATAAAAGTGAATGAGATTTAGATACTGTGAGAGCTAATAATGCTAGAAAAGAAATGGCGAGCAATTGAATTATAAATTTTGATTCTAATAGTTTTATTGAGGTGTAAACTTAAGTACAAATTATACTTAGGTAAGTTTTGAAATATGATTGATAATGTGACGAGAATAATGGAAAGATACCTGGGATTGTTATTGAGCATACATTATACATATTCCATAGTTGTGCATAAACGAATACTTATAATTGTGCAATTATTAATGTGTGTGCAACTTGTGTATTGCATAATTTTGGATATGCAGGATAAACGATCGCATTCAAACGTTTCCAAAATTAGAAGCAAATGCTAATCTGGAGCGTACTGTGAGTAGACTGAGATGGTCTTACTTTATTGTTTGTTTTGTTTAAGTTATGAATTGAATGATTATGCATTGTGAATGTGTTGGTTCCGAACAATATATGTCCGAGGAGTTTGAAAAATGTGAGAACATTGAAGTGCTCATTGTATGTGAATTAGATTGAAATAAGTGTACATAATATGATTGTTAAATGTCAGACTACGGCCCGATGATAAATGTGTTTTGAATGTTCAGTTGCATATGAATGAAAATGTGATTCTCAACTTTAATGTTGAATGCCGGACTAAGGTCCAAAGATATGCCAATATGATTGAATGACAATATGTAAATGTGATTGATGCATTCTATTTAATGAATGCATGAAAGATAAAGGCAGTTGTGACCAGAGTAGCTACCGAAAAAGAACTTAAAGCTCAGATTATGAAAAAGAGCCTCGAACTCATAAAACAATTAAGAGTCAAAGGCTCACTATGTAAAATGAGCCCGGTATCTCCAATGAATATGGGACAGTTATCAATGAGCCCGATATCTACAATAGATACAAGACAATTAGGCACTAGGTCACAACAAAGTAACAAATGGAAAGTGAGTCTCATGTACACTACAAATGCATGCAATGAATGATTATAATGTGTGGAATGTAAATTGTGAAAAGATAAATCAAATGTATGTGATTTAATATGATTATGAATGAAACGATGTGAATTATGTGAATTGTGTGTTATGTGACCGAGTGAGCTATCGATGATGGTCACTTACTGAGTTCATAAAACTCACCCAAAATTTGCAACTATTTTTCAGGCTCAGAAGAGTTACCCCATTGGACAAACGAGAGTATAGTCACTGCATTCAAATAAGAGGTAAAGGTTGGGATCAGATTGCGTCTGCATTTGTATTTTCTTATTTTCATGTAAATTTGTATATTCCGCGATTTCTGTACAATATGTATTCAAATATTTATGTATGTAATAACTTTCCAAATTGGAAATGTTTGTAAATGATTTTGCAATGTAATGAAACTACGACTACAAGTATTTTGAATTTGTAATGAGCCCAAATGGCCATTGAAATTCGGATGATTGTATTGCTACGATTAAAAAGTTGATGAATTAAGTGGGCCCGTTTTGATTTTTGAATTTCGCATACGTGATTGATTAAATTGAAACAAAATTTATACTAAGTCTCGAGTATTTGACCATTCTAGCATGCCACCCTTGCGAAATTCGCACTCGGACATCACTCAAAATACCAGGTACGTGTCTTGCGAGAATGGGGTGCTACATGTAAGTTTTATATATTCATTTATTATATAATCTCAATTTTTATTAATCAATTAAAATTTGTAACTTTAATTAATTGAATTGAACACTTTAATTATATTCTTTTTCTTTCATTTCTTATAACCATATCTTAATAAAATTAGTTTTATCTTTTTATTTTAACAATATATGTATATTTTCTTTCATTTCTTATGATCTTATCCTCCAACGTTTTTGTTTTTAAAAAAATTTCATTGTTAATGAATTTGTTTTCATCTTATTCATTTTATGAATATATGTATGTTTTACATATTCATTTATTATAAATTTTCAAATTTTATTAATCTATTAATATTCTTAACTTTAATTAATTGAATTGATTACTTTAAATTTTTAATTAAATAAATTTCTATTAAAAAAAATTAAAACAGTCAAGCCGATCTGAGCCTTATTGCCTAATTAGCCCAATCAGGCTCAGGACTTGAGATTGACCCACGTGGCCCAATCTAGCTGAGTCTCTGGCCGAACTTCGTGTCCTAATCTTAATTGCCGGGCTCGAGCTGCCACCTCTATGACGATGTTGTAGTTTACAGAAAAGGTTTATGGATTCCTGCTAGTAAAGTACGTAATATAACATGCATTGATTCTTGGTCATCTTACGACGGGCCACTTGTGATTTTCAATGTCTAAAGGACTTATCTGCTACAACTGTCACTGTCTGAACGAGTCTGAAAATCCTGACATTAAACAAAACCCTGCCTTGAGCTTAGACAACCATAGCTTTTCGTTTTTGTCATTTTACGCTGAGGATTAGAGTTTCCCTAGGACCCAGGAAAGAAACGCCCAGGTTTGAACGTTGAACAGAATTGACGTAAGTGATCTTCTGTTGATGTGTCCCTATAAAATGGAGGGAGGAGGACGGAGCAGACAGCGGGCCGGGGAACCAGCAGTAGCGAAGCTACATGGGCATTTGCCCATTCTCAAAAATTTTTTTAAAAAAAATATATATATGTATATAAGGTTGAGAGTGTTCATTGTGTATACAAATTTTACTTTGCCCCTCCTGAAAAAAACAACATATATATACCTTGCCTCTTCTGAAACAAATTTCTGGATATTATGGGATTCTTTCTTTTTCCCCCCTTTTTTTTTCTCTCACCGTTGCTCCTTTTGCTTCCTCCTTTTTTTCCTACTCCAGGCCTAACCTCCATACCCGATGACTCCGCTGAGATCACGCTTTGCCTTCTGATGATGATGATATCATGCTTGAAGGTGCTCTCGGTTAATCATAATATCGATTGGTTCAAATCAAAATCGTATGCCATCTTTTCTGGTGAGGATGCTTCTCCAGTTGTTTGAATGCTTATGTGGAGAGCTGTTTAATGGTGTTGCAGGTCGAATATTACTTCAGCGATGAAAATTTGCCCGGTGATAAATACATGATAATCTTGATTAAGAAGCACAGGGACGGCTTTGGCGTGTACTCTGTTCTTTGTTTTCTGATTCTTAACTATTTATACATTATCATTGGAAAATGGCCTGCTTATAGGGGTCTGAATTCACTTTACCTGTATCTGTTTGCTGCTTTTTAAGTATCTAGTCAGTGCACCCTTTTGTTGTGGTTCTGTTTCATGATAGTTTCCTTCGCAGTTGTGGTGCTCCTTGTCAACGATTTACTTAAGAAACCAGCTTCAATGACATTCGAAGAGTTAGGATGGAAATTATACCATAAGAATGGCATTGATCTATAAAGTGACGTTTTCCACCTGGTTGGATAAAACCTGACACAGGTTGAATTTTAGCCAGGGACTTCTTTAGGCTACATCCTTTCCAATAAATTCTTTATATATTTCACTTAATATAACTTGAAAGACATGTACATTACTAACAGTAGTTAAATAAGAGGGGGTATTTTGGATTCGTTCTGCATTATCTAATAAAAAGTCTAAGACTACTGCTGGTGTTTTATAAGTAATAAAGTTCCATAGTAAATTTTTATTTTCTAAGCTGTCAAATGATTTTTCTGTTTGAATTATTAATTGTAATTTATTAGCCCATTCTAATAATAATTTTTCAGGTGCAATAACACAATCTAAATTAAGTATTCCATCTAGTCCTAATATGATATGTTTAGGTATGTATTCTGTAGGAAATTTTCTAACTTTACTTCCTTTTCTATAATAGCCAAATTGATTTAAATTATCAATCTCAATTGGTCTAGCTTCCTATTGATAAGAATGTTGTTATTCCTCTTTTTGCTTTTCGCCAGCATTTTTTCACCTATTTACATATCCTCTCCGAGTTTGCCACTGGATTTATCCAAGCAGTAAAAACTTATAAGGATAAATTTGCTAAGGAACGCGAAATGTTCATCAAAGTCTTTAGTAGCTATCCTATTTTCAAGGAAATAGATAACTTAAAGGATGCAGAAATCAAGTAACCATAATCGCCTTTATATTGTTAAGCTAATTTTATTTTCTTTCTACTGAGGATTAATCCTTTATCATGACATCTCTTAAGGACTACTTTAACCTTTTTTAAATGGTCTTCTTTTTTAGTATTGGAGAAAATGATAACATCATCAATATAAGCTAGAGTGAATTCGTCTAATCCTTCAAGATTATTATATATAAATCTTTGATTGATGCTTAGGGCTTGTTTAAGTCCAAAAGGTAACACATTCCACTGAAAATGTTTTTGAGGAGGACAAGTAAAAGCAGTAAGTGGTTTTGTTTCTTCATTTAAATTGCCAATATCCAGACTTGGCATCTAAAGTAGTAAACCATTTATGTCCTTTAATTTTATTAATAATGTAATCTTTCCTAGGTAATTTATATGCTTCTCCTAAGTTGCTTCATTTAATTGTTTATAGCTGATAACCATTCGTCGTTTTCCATGTTTTTGTTCAGAATCTTTATTTACATAAAAAGCTGAGGCTAAATGTTTACTAATACTGGGAGAGATTAAGTTTTTCTCTAAAAGTTCAGTGCATTCAATAATAAATTCTTGAACATCTTGTTGAGTGTAAGGGATGTTATTTCTCACGTTTATTTCATGGGTAGGATTTTTTAATTTGATTGTAATTAATTGGTTATTGTTACTTTTCAGATGATCTAAAGGATTTTCACTACAAACATTATCTAATAATGTTTCAATTTCTGTTTGAATGGTCATATTGTCGAGAAGATAGAATTGTAAATAGTCTAATTTTTCTGTCAAAATTTCTAATTTTTGGTAATAAGTAGTATGGTAGATAGGAATTTTAAGAATAATTGCTTTTTGATTTAATGATTTGATTATTGGTGTTTTTAATGTTATATAATATGAATATTGACATAATGGATTATATAATTTGAGAAAATCGTTACCTAATATTAATGGTAATCCTGATTCTTGTTGATAAATGGATGGTATTGTAAATGTATATTTTTCAATTAGTATATTATTGTAATAACTAACATACCAAATTGATTTTATGCTTCCATTAGCTATTCTGATGTGGAGAGGGTTTGTCTAACTTTTTCCATTTTGTTAATAATTGTTTTGATACGATACATATAGTAGCTCCTGTATCTATATATGCATTGATTTTTTATTCTAAAAAAGAAGCTGCATTAGTCGAACTTCAACAACAAGTTGGAATAGTCACTAAGGAAATCAACCAACTTCAATCTACCATTGCCTTACTTGAAAAACAACTTATTACTGACCAACCATCCCAAATGACTCCCACTATCTAGCCAATTACCCCAGAACAAATTACTCAACTTTCTTTATTCAAATCCTCAAACACTCCATCAAGCTCCCAAAGAAAGGAAGATCATAAGCAAGAAAAGGTTTGTGATATTTTTAATGGACCAATGGTCGGGATTTATGAAGAATGGCACCAGGCTAGTACATATCACATGCAAATCATCTATTTTACATAAAAAAGTTTTCCCAACAAACAAGAAGCAGAAAAGAGCCTTTCCAAATTTAAGAACCCTGTATTAAAACGTCAGTACAAACAAGTTCTGGAGAGACCACCTTTTGAACCCAAAATGAAAACCCTCAAAAGCCCATCAATATAGATAAAATAAATTCTTACCTACCAAAGCACTCAAAGAGGAAATGAGAAAAATCACTTCCGAAATGTTCTGTGATTGTTTTCAGGCTCTAAACGACTGAAAGGAAGAACAAAAAATATTTCAGTATTATCCACAGAATAAAAGAAGGTGTAGACCCAAAGCTATTATTTTTCTTGAAGCTGATCCACTAACTACCTATCTCTTTTTCAAAAGTGGACTCATTGACACCATTTATTTCACCAATTTACATATCCTCTCTGAGTTCCCCACTAGATTTATCCAAGCAGTAAAAACTTACAAGGATATATTTGCTAAGGAGTGCAAAATGTTCATCAAAGTCTTTAGTAGCTATCCTATTTTCAAGGAAACAGATAACTTAAAGGATGCAAAAATCAAAGTAACGAAATGTATCCACCCATAAATGAACCACTAATTGAAGAATAAAGTGAGGCCCCATGTAGGCCCCAAGGCTATCGGTTGTCTTTGTAAATTATTATAACCGATATTACTTTAGTCTTTTCTTTATTTTATGTCTTTTCTACTTTAGCATCTTTACTTTAAGCTTTAAGTCTTTTCTTTCTTTTCATGTAAGGACAATGTCTCGTCCCTTTGCTTATATAATGTAAACTCTTCTACTCTTCGGAGGTATGAAATAAACTCACTCTTTTCTTTCCTATGTAGCACTCCACTCCTACGCGACCCGAACCTGACATCGACGATGATATCCGAGTCTATGCCCCGCGAGGGTGGCGTGCTAAAACACTCATTCAGTAGTTAGTATATTTTTTTATAACAACGAATGCGGAATTCAATACTCAAATTTGGGTCCTCATTCAATCATATCCGATTTCATTATACGCAATTTATACATTAGCCACTCGAGCCCATTTCTCAAAAATCAAAAAAATATACAATTTATTACAAAGGTAAAAACATGAAATGCAGACGCGAACTGATCCCGACCTTTATTCTTCACTTGACTCCCGTAAATATACTCTCGTTGGCTTAACGGGGTATTCTTCTAATCCTAAAAAATAATTGCAATTTTTGGATGAGTTTTGCGAACTCAGTGAGTTACCATCATCGATGGCTCACTCATCACATATCACATAAGACATAAATTTCATAAATCACATTTTTCCAATATCGCACATGTTCATATTATTTCACATACTCATGCTGAATCATTCATATCAGATCACATTCAAATCACTGAACCAATCTCACTTTATTTCCTATATCACAATATTTCACATATTCGTATCATTCCATTATAACCATACTTGATCAGTTATTTCCCATTCACTATCATTTAATCATTTATGTAATGCATATGCAGTGCATATGAGACTCACTCTCCAATTGTTACTTTGTTGTGACCGAGTGCCTGAACTGTCCCATATAGGGCTCATTGATAATTGTCCCATGTAGGGCTCATTGATAACTGTCCCATATAAGGCTAATTAGTCGTTAAGCTTGTAGCTCTAAGAACTGTCTCATGTAGGGTTCATTGATAACTGTCCCATGTAGGGCTCATTAATCGTTGAGCTTGTAACTCTAATAACTGTCCCATGTAGGGCTCATTGATAACTGTCTCATATAGGGCTCATTAATCGTTGAGCTTTTAGCTCTAATAATTGTCCCATGTAGGGCTCATTGATCGTTGAGCTTTAAGCTTTGATCGGTGGCTACTCTGATCACAACTCCCATTATATTTCATGCATTCATGAAATGAGATGCATCACTCACAATTATCTATCCCTTTTAATCACTTCTCATATCATCGGATTTTAGTCCAGCATTCCACTTTGAAGTGGATCATTTCACAGTTTCATTTATATTCAAATACACATTTAACGATCATATATGTCATCGGACCATAGTCCGGCATTTAACAATCATATTCATATCCAAAAACGCATTTACCAATCACATAAGTATGAGGCATTTTTGCCTTTCACCCAATCAAAATTATACAATCAAATGCATATGGAAGGCATATGTGACACTCTTTCCATTTATTTCGGTATTGTGACCGGACGCCTAACTGTCCCAATATGGGCGCATTAATCATTGAGCCTAAAGCTCTGAAATCACTGTGGGCTTGAGGCTCAAATACGTTGAGCTTTTAGCTCTCGGTGGTTGCTCCGGTCATAACTGTCATTATCTGATCATGCGTTTATGTATGCAATGCTGTATGCAATGCATATGACACAATTAAGCAGTAATTGAATTGTAATGAATCCACATTTCACATCATACAAGTAATTCACAGATTCATAAACAAGTAACACTTCTATGTCATAGCTCCCAATACATCGGACCTTCTGTCCAGAATCCACAATCATATCCAATCACAAGCCCACCATTATCTCCACATTAAACATATAATAATTGAGAGAGCCATCTAGGTCACTCAGCTCATATCTATGCTTGCAACTTGTCTAAAGCATCAATTTATCCATTACTTCCTTCCTTCATCCATGTTCAAATGCCTTGTTTGAAGCTCCAATCTCTGTAAGATCACGCAACCCTAATCCCTCATACACGCACGTACCTCAGCTTGAAAGTTGACAAGGAGGTTCGGTCTTTCTTGGAATATAAGAAAGAAATATCCAAGTGA
>JANZLX010000090.1:9249-21093 GCA_025531955.1 Erythroxylum orinocense
TTAGCCCATTTTGTCTCCAATTTTCACTTCAATTGCCTCTCAATTTTCAATACCACTTGTCAATAAATCCTAAGGTCATTTATCAAAATTTTCAATGCCATTGGACAAAAATTCTACTGCCAGTTGACAATTATCTGGCCACCTGGTATTTTTCCTACTCTAGAAATTACCTAGAATTTTTCAGAAAATTTCCGAAATTCTTCAAAAACTCTAAATCAATAATTATACTTTCCAATTCAATTTTCAATGCAAACAAATCACAATTCTCAATAACACTCATAGTTATTAACAATTATACTCGAAATGTCAATAAATGCATGTACAATTATTGTTATATGCAAGGACTCACTATTAATGTGCATGTGCATCTTATGTAATGCATGAGCATAAGATGTGTTTTCCTAATTTCTCTGATTGATCTCACATGTACCAAATTTCTAGGGTTCAAACCCTTTGTAGGGAAACGGGATGTTATAGAGAATAGCAAGTGGAAGACCAAAGATGGGTCTTTCACTTAATGAATATTGTGATTTAAAACAAGTGGTGTGGCAAGTGACACGTGTCACTTGCTACATGTCACTTTCTCATGGTCCCTTCTTGGTCTTTTAATCTACTAGTCCATTTGTCTCAAATTTTCTCCCAAATTTTCATTGACACATGAAATTAAAATTTAATGTCACATATTAAAATTTCTACTGCCATCTGACATTTATTTCTAACACTATTAATCTATTATTCTACTACTTGACATTTTTCCTTGTCTAATATACCCTTAAAATTTCCAGAAATTTTCCTAAATTTCACCAAAAATTTTAAATCAATAAATATACACCCCAACTTAATTTTCAACATAACTAAACCCCAATTCTCAATAATATCACATTACAATTCAATTATACCCGGAATCCCAATGAATGCATGTACAGTCATTTTAATGTATGCAAAAATTCAAATTCACGTATGTGTATGCTGACAATATGCATGAGCATGAAAATGCATTTTTCAAATCCCTCATTATTGTTTTCTCAATTACACAAATCTGGGGTTCTACCCCCTTAGTATGAGAACAGGATGTTACAAATAAGAATTGAGCTTCTTCATTATCTGATCTGCTATGACCTAAATCACCTTAATAGAACCAAATATCCAACTTGATTAAGCTTGTTTAATTTCACACTTGTTGCTAAAGCAAATGTGGGAAGCTGAATATTTTGTTCTTGAGAACAACTTCATAGTAATCCAATACACTATGTTATTTTGGATTTACTTTAATACTTCCTTTATCACCTCTAACCCATCCTTGACAATCAAATTCCCGATTTATGCAAAACAATGCATATGAAATAACTTGTCACCAATCAACAAGCTCCATAACTGTAACTTGTTCATTAATATTTCTATAATTTCATCATTTGTGCTATAATTATTGAGAGTTATGGTTAAATGGTTGATGTCGATGTTTTAATCCATTAAGCAACACTAACAAAATCATCAACATTTCACTTGTATGTGGTACCGACATATAAATAAACCTACTATTTAAAATTATAAATAAATATCAATAATAACTTAATCAATAAATAGATGCTAACAATTTTAAAACATATAATTTACCTTAGTAGTCAACTACATAGAATCTAGTTATTATCAATATAGTGTACTAGCATTATAATATAAGCCTTCTATTGGTTATTAGCCATCCACATATCTAATGTTTGATCATCTTAAATCTTGAGAATGTCTTTCTTCATTAGCATTTTGATTTGGGATCTTCAAGTTTAATTGGGGTGAGCTTAGCACCATTTTGAATATTTTAACCAACAAAAGAGAGTGGTTATTGATCACCAATGATTATCTTAGCTATCAAAAACTTTGATTTGCTGTTTTTACAGCTTGTGGCAGTCATTTCATTCTTCCCTCTCATTAAGTCAGGAGTAAAAAAATTTGAAATTTTGATACGTGTTGTGCCCAAAAGTTCTAAAAAGACGTAGGTTATCCTACTTGCAAGAATACGATGTACTTGTAGTTGATTACCTAGGGACGTCTCCCACGGAGGTGAAATTGGTTCACTTAAATTAACCTTGAACAAAAATAAAAATAGATGTAATCCTAAACACTCTATCTCGATTTCTTGAGTTAAGAATTTAAAGAAAATCACAAAATAGATTGAAAAGTAAACGAAATCAACTGAAAGCAAAGATGAATAGATTAATCGAAATGGAAGAATCTTGCAAAATAATTTTTCTAATATAATCTCCTATGCATGATTACGAGAAATTGATCGGAAAGTTGTCTTACTAAAATTAACAGTTGGGATCTAAATCAACTCAAACAATGAACTAATCTAACTTTCTTATTCAACAAGCTATCATCTGAATTAACTATGGAAACCCGTCTACTGATTACCACGTAGGTTAATATATTTCTAGTTCTTAACTTAAGCGTCAATAGTTTCTCGTTCCATATTAAATTTCTTCTCTCGATCCTTTGTTTATTAGTAAAATGATGCAAGGTTTGGTCATGACATTACATCCATTTAGCTTAGAAATCATAGCAATTAATAAGACAACAAAAACGTAACTCATTAATGCATAGTTAATTAAAATAGCTACATTAATACTCAAGAAAAAGATTTGGCCCATTATAACACAAATACAGTTCATCATTCTCAAATACTTAGATACCATCTTATCAGTCTAAGAAAAGTATTCAAGCAATAACCAAGTAAATAATTAGACGAACTATGAAAAGAAAACAAGTAACAATCGGCTAAGCTATAAAAGTAACAAGTTTAGTAATCAACATGAACCACTGTAACAAATGAATAACAAAGTAAGCAAATAGGGAATGGGTAAGTGAGGTGCAGTGGTCTCCTGCCCCTCTTAAGCTTCCCACATTAGCTCTCGCCTTCTGCTTCAGCTTGTTCTCACCAAATGGTCGAAGGCTTATTTCTACTTCCAGCTTTTTGCCATGTTTCTCTCTTCTTCACCGACTCTCTTTATTCTCTTCTTTTCTTCCTTTCCTTCTCTTTATTTCCTCTCTCTCAAATGTGTCTCTCGTGTGTTCAGTGAAGAATGTAGTGACTCTAATCAATCTTCCCCTCTACGTCACCACCCTCCCCGTTTATTTGTAGTATGTTCCTAGGTCTAGGGTTTCGTGCCTTCTACTTGCTTATGCCACACAATAAAATGATAGATTAAAGAAAACGTTGTTGGTGTGTCTGCATATGGGAAGTTACGATTGTGTCTTGTCACAACCGTGACTTACCATGATAAGTCACAGTTGTGACTTAACTTGCATAATTGTGCAAGTGCAAGTTAAGTCACGGTTGTGTAGATGCAAGTTAAGTCATGGTTGTGACTTAACTTGCAATATTGTACAGATGCAATTTAAGTCACGGTTGCGACTTAACTTGCACTGTTGTGGAGATGCAATTTAGACTTAACTTGCACTGTTGTGCAGATGCAATTTAAGTTATGGTTGTGAATTAAATTGCACAACCGTGCAATTGCATGTTAATTCTTGGTTGTGACTTAACTTGCACAACAGTGACATGGTCAATATATGCAACTGTATAATAGCCATTTTCATGCACAATTCTTCTTGTTTAAATTCATGCCATCTCTAATTCTTTCTTGCATAAATATTCTTGTTTTTCATGCCATATTCACAAATTAATCCAATTTAGATTCATGCAACATCCACACTAATTTCACTCAATTCATATCAAATTTGAATTAAATCACAACCAATTTCAACATATGAAAACAAGTAAAATAAAAACAAATTAAACACAACAATTCCCTCACACTTAAACTATGCTTGTCCTCAAGAAAAATAAAGAACACTAGACTATAAAAACACAAAAAATGAAAAAAATGATTATCTTAATTATTAATCAAAGATATCAATGATGAATTCAACAAACACAACTTGAGAACTCGAAACTCATCATACTCCATGAATAAACTATTTTATGCATGCTTTGCTAAAATTAACAAGTAATTCAACTCAAAGACCATTAACAAGTTTGATAGACACTCACTCCAGTTTTCATTCTCTCAAGCATTCAAAGGTAGTAAATATTCACTCATTATTTAATTCATGTAAGGCATTTACTATAGGCTTGCTTACTAATCCAATCTCCACCACTAATATCAAACACAAACATCAATCCAAAGGTCTTTACTTTGGTTGTAATGGGGCTGAGGTAAGGGTAGGAAAAAGGAATATTGTAGTTTAAAAATCACATAACAAATTGAGGATTTAAAGTAATACAGAAAAATGAACCATAAAATGCTCGAATCTTTCCTCTCATTTAACAAAATTAACACTTCCCATTTTACTTCTCTCATCTTTTTTTTTTTCATTTTCTAGTCATCTTCTTTTCCTTCCTTTTCTTTTCTTTTTCTTTTTCTTCTTTTCTTTACTTTTTGATTTTTTATATTTTTCATTTATTTATTAGAATAAGATCAAGTTTAGAAGAGAAAAATGTAGAGGAGAGATACAAATTATTATAACCCTACTCATTCCTAACTCAAATGCCAACTATATGCTATGATTCTCGCACACTTGTTCAAAAATTATTCCTTAAACCCAATCATACACATTCAAATGCTTAACTTGTCTTATGGTAGGTGTAATGAAGAGGATAAACAATCAAGGTCAAGGCTTAAATTTTGGGTTGAAAGAAAGAAAAGGTTTCATTTAAGCTCAAAGGGGCTCACTAAGGATGACATTATGCTGGCTTTTTAAGCAAAAGGGGTCAATCCTAATTGCCTTCATCATTTCAATGGTTGCTTAAGTTTATGTGATCTTAACTAGTATTTACCAGCAAGTTCTTGAGTTCCTTAAGTATGAAAAAGCACTCTCAATAAAGAATTCTTGAATTTGGTGTTTAATAGTTTAAAAGACTCAAATTCTTACCAAAGAAAAGTGTCATTCATCTATCACAACAAGCTAATGTCCTTTTAATCGAAATCCAAGTCAATTAGTTTAAGCATACAGGTATACTCATTCACTCATATTATGCATTTCTAATCCCGATCGAGTTTATTTTATGACCATGCATCTCTAGCTATTAAATGGGAAACCATACATAACAAACACAAATTTATATATATATAATTTAACACTACCCCCCACACTTAAACATCACACTATTCCTAATGCGATACAAAAGGGTAAAACAGGGATCTAAAACACAAAACAAAACGACCAAGGACAATAATTAAAACTAAAAGAAATTAAACTAGCAAGCAACAAAGAAAGGGATAGAAATACAATATGAATGTGGGGGTGATCACTACATTGATATGGTGGAATGAGTGATACTTTGTCGAGGAATGAAGAAAATCTACAAGGAAAATAGATAGAAGAGATAAGAGAGTTGGCCTACGCACACAAATAAAACAAATTAAGTTAAAGTTCACTAAGAAAATTAACAACAAATAGATAATTGAAAAACAAATAGAAATTAAACCGGTTACTTCTTTAATGTCTCATAGCTAGACGCCTCAATGGTCATGCTTAAAGTGGGTCGCTCAAAGTGATTAATTCCACTGGTTCCTCCTTTTCATTCAAATCTGTCTCTAAGAATCTCTCAAATACTTCCTCAGATGCATCCATTAGCAATTGGTATCATTCATCACTCTCCTTAACTAAGTCCAACTTCTTTCCTTCTTCTTCCTACAATGTAAAATGAAAATCTGTAGCATTAACTTAATAAACAAAAGAACAATCTTTAGAAGCAGTAAAAGTAGGAATATGTTCAATATTAAAGATTGAAAATTTTATTGTTTCTCCCAAGACAGTCATGGTCAATTTCCCGTTCTTCACATTGATCAAAGTGTTAGTGGTTGGCATAAAAGGCCTTCCTAGGACTATGGAGTGCTCCTTTCTCTCCTTTGCTTCCCCTATATCTAGGACAATAAAGTCTACTGGAACAATCAATCCTTTAACTTTCACTAACACATCCTCCATTATTCCTTTTGGATAACGGATTGACCTATCAGCTAATTGTAAACACATGTTCGTAAGTCTTAACTATCTTATATCTGATTTCTCATAAATAAAATGAGGCATAAGGTTTATGCTTGCTCCAAAATCAAACATAATCTTAATCTCAACACCATTACCCATTGATACTTTCATGATAAAATGTCACGATTCTTTTAGTTTGGGGGGTAAATGTTGTTGTAGAATTGTACTTTCTACTTCAGAAACTAGCACCTTTTCGTTAGGCTCAAATTTTCTTTCTTGGTACTTAGTTCCTTGAAAAACTTAAAATAACCCAGAATGTTACTAATCACATCTAACAAGGGCAGATTGACATTTACTTTAGAAAGCATGCTATATAGATAGGAAAGCTGCTCATCTTGTTTCCATTCTTTAAGGCAGTTTGGATATGGAATTTGTGGTCAGTAAGGATTTGTTGCTTTATGTAGTTTTTTTCCTTCATTGTCCTCGGTGTCATGCTTAAGTGTTTACCCTTTTGAATGTGACTTGAAGAGTTTCTCCGATTACTTTTCTCATTCTACTCATCTTTTTCTTTGGTGAGGCTTTCCTTCTCTTAATTATTAGTATCAGATAGCTTAGAAGGAAACTCAATATGATTGTCAATCACTTTACCACTTTTTAGAGCAGTAATTTTTTGGGCTTGCTTAGGTTAACTAGGCAACCTTCCCTTTTGGTTGTTATGCATTTAAGTTGCATGTTGCCCTACTTGAATCTCAATCCTCTTGATAAATGCTCCTAAAGAGTTGAATCTCTTGTTGATTTTGAGTTGTGACATGAATGAATTCATTTGAGATTCTTCCAAAGAAGACTTTCTCGGTAGGTTGTCATTTGAGGATTGCCTTTGGGAAAAGTTTGGCTTATGAAAATTTTGATATTGTGGTTGGGGTTGCATCAGTGAATTGTTGGTCTTTCAAGAGAAATTGTGGTGGTTTCTCTAACTAGGGTTATAGGTGTTTGAGTATGGATCATTTCGCTCCCTTGGTTAAAAACCATTAAGTGAGTTAACTTGCTCTTCCCCGTCTGCCGAAGGTTCATAAGAATACGAACAGACATTAGCTTCATGACCAAAAATTCAACAGATACCACACACCTCTTGATTTGGAGCGTTTTGGGGTAACCTTGTAGTTAGCATCTTCTCATGCCTTGTCAACTGAGCTAACTGCATAGCCAATTCTTAATTCGAGCTCACTTCATAAGCTCCAGCTTTTCTTCCCCTAATGCTCTTTTGTTGAGAATTGGAGCCTAACATTTTGAAGATTTCATACATTTCTTCGGTTGTGCTCTCTCCTACAGCTCCTCTTACGGTATTGTCTACCATGTATTAGCACTATTGCATCAGCCCATCATAAAAGAATTGGTTCTGCTTGTCAAGTGGAAAATGATTGTGTGGACATTGTATGAGTAAGAGTTTGAAGTGTTCCCATGCCTCATGGAATGGCTCTCCCTCCATCTGAGTGAAGGTAGCTATCTTTGTCCGCAATTTAGAGGTCTTTTGATGGCAATAGAATTTTCCCATGAACTTGTTGTACAACTCCTACCGTGTAGTCAATAAGCTAGGTGGAAGAGTCATCAACGACTCTTTGGCCTGATCCTTTAATATGTACGAGAAACATCTCATTCTGAGTTGATCTTCGTCTAAGCTATCCAAAGGAAAGGTTTGGAGAGTAGTGTAGAATTCATAAATGAAGTTCAAAGGGTCTACATTAGGAACCCTATAGAATGATGGCAACATGTTGTAGTGGATGCCCTTCAATTCATAGTTTCTAGATGCCTCTCCCAAGCGTATGCGTGTTGTGGCAGTACCTTCATTACTAACTACCTTTCACCCATCTTTTAATTATCAACTTGATCTTTGGTTCCTCACGATCATCTTCAAAGTCCCCTTGAGGTCTTTGTATTCGGTCTATGTTATCAATAAAGGGAACTGGTTCACTATATACCTTCCTAACATAAACTAAATGGGTTCACTTCTAGAGACCTCCTCCTTAGCACACTTTAACTAAAGAAAGTATTAAATTAATGGCAAAAATTAACAAAACACGTTAACAAAATAACACAATAAAACATGTATGCAGGAATAAACACAAACAATCAAAATTAATTGAAGTCTAAACGCTAAACACCTCCATGTGTCTCTTCAAATTAAGGTTCCACCTTTTTATTGAAGTCTAAACGCTAAAAACAATACCAGCTTCTTTTTATTGAACAACTCCATGTGTCTCTTCAAATTAAAGGTTCCACCTTTAAAACTTTTTTCCAACATCTTATGATGATACTTACATTCAACCTTCTCAACTCGATCCCTTTATCCATTCTTGTTGAAATGATTCAAACAACACTTCTTAATGAACCTAGTCCTTTAACTTGAATCATTTATTCACTTAGCACCGAATTAGAACTCTCTGCTAGTATTCTATTCAATATAGGATTAGAACTCTCTACTAAAGGAATATGCTCATCCACCTAAAACGTAACACCCCTATATGGAACCTACAACCACCCATACACATGTTGTACAGACATTCATGGCATACATTTCTATTCATTTATAGGGATTGTCATCACACAATTCTCTGTTCAATGCTATACATATACATATTACAAAATTTTATATCACTGAACATTATCATTTAAGAGTAGTATTACATCTTTGCATTTAACTTAAATTCTTAGTTACAAAATGTTACATATAAAATCATCTTCAACCAAAAAGATACAACCCAAAAGTAAATTTACTACTAATGGTTGGCCTTGGTCCCGACAGATGATCCCTATGCCTCACTCTTATTACTTGGACCTACACGGATTAACACCCATGCTAAACTTGAATGCTTAGTTTGGATGACCACTTATAGCAATCATGCACTAAGCACACATATACATATATATCACAATATGTATAAATAGTGATGGCATAGTTAATCAAGGTACATACTGCAAATATAATTCAATGTATTATTCATATACCGTAAATTCAAATTTATAAGCCAAACATTGATATTCAATGCTCATTAATACAAATTATCAATACAACTACTCATCATTACAAATCATTAATACATTCAATACAAATGCTCATTAATACCAATTATGCATAATGCATGTTGTATTTGTTATTTATAACTATTCAATTTATTTTTTGTGTCAGGCCTTCACATTTTCGTTGATGTGGATGACATGATTTGTGGATATCTGAATATATCAAATTGTAGATACGTGAAAGTATCAAACTATAGATACCCGAAAGTATTGAACTGTAGATACCCGAAGTTAATGAAATGAAGTCACCATTGGTGTCAAACTATAGCAGCTGCATTATAACACTATAGGCATATCTATCTGTCCACCACTAAGACAATAAAGTAGGCATTGTAACATTTTCCTTTAACCATTTGCCAATTTTATAATTCATATATTAAAAAAATCATATGATATTCATTTGAAATCATAAAATCTATATTTGCGTTCATACCTGCAAGTTATGACTTACCACCATTATAAGGGTATCAAAATTACACTTGTGTAATCATATTATACATATATAAGCAATAAATATGCATATAAATCATCTATATACATGTAAATTTCCTTTAGCAAACATTATGATCGATATTAAATTTCAACATTTAATCACCCACTTCACATATGGTAAGTCATAATTAATTCATTTCTAAGTGTTTTCAAAGTTTCATAATCATAAAAAAAGGTTTGGATATGATTCGGTAAAAATTGGAAAAGAAAATAAACTCAAAATAGTGTAATTTCCTTCCCGTCGTGTCCTCTGCCCAGAATTCATACCTCTAATTGTTATGAAATTTTCACATAGAAAATGCCAAATTAGGTATTGAGGTCTTCTAAAAATTTGTTCCCCTATATCTCTAATTTCTATGTCAGCTGCCATTTTTACTTCTAAATCATGAAACATGAACCAAACATCACAAGTTGCTCTAGAAAAGGGGTAACATCATGTCCCAATTTTCAATCTCAATTTCTAATTTCATGCAGCCATAATTAGATCTGGGCCTCTTCTATAGATTTTTGTTAATGCATCATAAGATTCATATCCAATTGAAATCACCCAATTTTTATGTCTTTAAGCCAATTTATGGCTGAAACAGTGGGACATAATGTTCAAATAAACCTAACATAGAATTTCACTACACATTACTCTCTTGTCATATTCAATCAATTTCCTACAAAGTAACACCAAGATACCATTCTAGCAACCATTCCATATCCAAATGAATCTTTTTATCCCTTCAAACATACACAAATAGAAATTAAACTAGCTGCAGTGCCAAACCTTGAAATCGGTCAAATATCTCTTCTAGTACTTTTCCTTCTCTTCTCCTTTAGTTTTGCTTAATTCACCAACTAGCAACACCACAAATAAATATCTAAATCCCAATTCCAATCTTGTAATTCTAGCTCTTCATGAGAAAAATAAGAAAAGATAAAGATGAATAGAAAAACTAGTAACTTTTACCTTGATTTCTAGCTAGGATTAACTTGATTACTTACATGCAAAATGGGAGATGAAATTGAGAGAAAATGAGAAGAGGAAGATTTGGAGCTCAAAACCCTAAAATCACATCCCTCTCTCCTCTCTTACATGCCCATTTCATAACACATATGCTTCAATCCTATTAGACACATGCTTTAATCCTATTGGTCAAACATGCTTTAATCCTATTGGTCCATTTGTTGATTTTAGGAAAATTGCACATTTGTTCCTTCTTCTTCCTTTAATTCCCATGTTGGCATATAATCTCATCAATTAATTTCATTATCATCCATATTTTAGGCCTAAGTATGTATGTCCATGATGAAATGAACAAATTACCAATTTACCTATGTTTTTTACAATAAGCAACATTATGTCCCTTACTATGCTTAGATGCACTTAATTCTTTATGTTCATTTCTTAATACTGTAAGGTTTCGGTCATGCATCTCATACATAATGCATATCAAATATACAGAACGGAAAACAAAGAATTAAGTGCATTCATAACCAAGCTTCTCGGACTTGAGAACTATTCTCAAGTTCCTGAGCCAGTTAAGGAAGTTTGGTCCATTCAACTTGTTAGCTTCCATCAATGATCTTAAATTTACACTAGTATTTATGGTGTTGACTCAGACAATAACAACCTTTCGTTAAAGAGAGAAAAATTAGAATGTACTTAAATGCATGTTTGTAAGGACTTTAATAATATGCATTATGACTCCCATTATTTTCACAAATTCATAACCCTCAATATAAATCTGAGAGAAATCGTAGAGAAATTCTCCTAGTGGTTCAATATCCAATATCCCTAAGAATGACCTTAGGTTTGCCCAATAAGCCACCGTAGTTCAACTAGTAGGTATCGATCATACCAATGGCATTTCCAATGCAACTATTGAATCTAGTGCTATCAATTGTTTATGTGTGCATACTCATTAGGCTATCAACTCTTGACACGTGTACATCTAATGTACACTACCCAACTTCCCCACTGTCCATGTTGATCTTGGGTTTGGCCAACAAACCAACGTTTCTAGTTAAAACAGACCCATTAATCTAAAGATCCTATTTTCATTGTTCGAACATATCCATGTAAAGCAGGCTTGGGTTTGCCCAACAACCCTAACTTTACAAGGACTCTAGTTCTCTCCATATCAAAGGAAGGCATTAGTTTGAATATTCTAAGTGAGGGGTTTGACTAAGAACTCATCTAACTTAGTCTTATACATATAACTCTCTCTCTCTCTCTCTCTCTCTCTCTCTCTCTCTCTCACACACACACACACACACACACACACACACATATGTATATATCTAAAT
>JANZLX010000091.1:0-14334 GCA_025531955.1 Erythroxylum orinocense
AACAATAGCTTCGCCAGCATTGAATACTGGACTTCCTTCTCTAGAACAATCGGGGCATGTGAACCATATGGACATTGTACCTTGCTTTCCAGGACACTATATTTACATAACTCCAATAGTTTCTTCATAATTCAAACAATTAGCATTCTCTTATTGTAGTACAACCCACTTTGGATTCAATTGCTTCCCTTCTTAGCTCTGTCACAACTCTTGGGAGAGCCACAGAGGAGAAATCCTTACTACTAAACAAGGTGAGATAGTATTAATATAATTATATTTAGCCTACTTTTTGACTTTTTATTCTTGTAATTGATCGAAAGTGATTTTTTTAATTTCTAATTTTCTAGATTCGAGATATAAATGATTTATCGAGGAAAAGAAGTGAATGAAATTATAAATATGTATGTTCATAAAGATTATGTTTTGTCATATGATGGCATACAAAAAAGGTATACCATTTCAGTTCTATTTACCAACTTTTTGATAATATGGTGTTATCTCTAAAATGTTAAAAGGAGTTAAAACAAGGATCTTAACTTATGGATAATAAAAATCGAGAATGATTTAGTGCTTTTCCAAACTTTTACTTTGAAGTTTAATCCTTTTTCCTTTTTAACATTTGAGCAATAATAATGGTTTTTATAACTAAAACCATAAATTACTTTAAAGGTGTATCTAAATATATAATTAAATATTGATTTAAACTAAATCTTTTAAGATTGTTTAGGAATGAATTGTGATTCAGTTAAAGGTTTGGAGATTAAAAATATGTGTCTAAGGCTTAAGTCAAACAAAAATAAAATGAAAAGAAGAAGAGCCTATACCTGTACTTGTTGCACGGAACGAAAAGCTAAAACTCCATACAGAAAAATCTGAGATAATTAATAGGAGAAAGCACAAATATGTACTAAATATATTTGTGCTTCCAATTTCAACAGTCTTCAATTTGCCAACCCAACCTCCTGTCTGTTTCCTTATGGTTAAATCTAAAGTAGTTGACATTTACCAAGTTTACTACCGTGTTTATATAATAATTAAGGAATATTTTATACCCCACCCAGGAGAACAAAATTTGTTTTAGATCCACAAGTCACCGCCATTATACTTATTCGTGATCATAAGTCTTTAAATTTGCTGAGACTATATCCTCTAATACATATACAAGAGACATATAAGCATGAAGAAATAGAAACAGAGCAGAAGATCAAAATAAAGACAATGTGCCAAGTTCTATCTCCATTTGCAATCTTGTGTTTAATACAAGGATAAATCGAGTCTGCTTTATCATCTGGATAAAAATTTGTTAGGAAAAAAAAGCCCGCTTAAGCAAAGCTAAGATGAAAATTCATATTCTTTGAATCGACTAATACTTTGTATCAATGTTTCAATTCATTTAAAGAAACCAATAAATACTATGGCCATAACAACGATCTCATTTGCACTTACTACATAATACTTAATTAATTAATAATTATGATTAATAATTAAATAATTAATTATTATACAGTAAGTGTGAATAATGATTAATAATTAATAATAACATGCACGGTTATAACTTAACATGCATATAAAGTGAATAATTAATAAAATGCAAATTAAAGTGAAAAAAGAGTCGTTAATTCCTAAAATTAATTCAGGATCATACATTTTTAAATTTACTTATCCTTTTGAATTATTAATTTTTTATTTCTACTTTTATTAATCCAATTTAAATATTCAACCCTTATATTTTTTTTCTCTTTTTGCTTACAAAATTTTGTCTAGAATTATACACTTCTAATTTTTCCGTCAAAATTTTAACTTCAACAATAATCATTCATAACAAAACTTATAAATAAATACTTTTTAATTTTAAAAATACTGGACATTATACGAATCCGAATTAACGCTGCGCATTTACGCAGTGAAAACCTGCTAGTCTATTATTATAAGGCGATGAAGGTCGCCCTGCACTCTTTTGTGTTGCTCTGCGCTCGCTCTCTCTCTTTTACCAAAATGCTCTAACCCAACGAAATGGCGTTAAAATCTAGTTCCTAGTTTCCTATAGACTTGTCTGTTTCAATACGTTTCGGTGTAGTTATCTCACTTTCCCACTTCTTTTCCGTCAGTTTCTCGGGAAAATCAAGTCGAGGGGCTTCAGAGACTGCATAGGTGAGAGTTACTTCCTATTGAGTTTCACAAAGATCATCCCTTTCATTGCTTCTGAGCCGATTTCATTATCTTCTGGGTTTTGAGCATTTCTTTTGGATCGACTGGACATATGCTAGGACAGTACCATATGTGATTATAAGAATTTGGATGCGGGAGTAATTAAATCTATGTGGGTTTTCGATATGCTAGCAAGCTTTTTTCTTTTTGTTTTTGAATTAATTCAAAGGATAATACTATTGTGAATATGCTACTCTTTATTCTCTCTGTTGCCTTAACAGTGAACGGAGGGTTGAGAGGGTAGTGTTTTAAGCTGTTGATTATTATTTTCATTAGGAAATCATGCTAATACATTAATTAAGTCTAAGGAGAGAGCTCATCAAGTCGGCATTACATTGTTTGGATCCTTCTTGTGCATTTTCTTTCGTGCCCATACTCTTGATATTTTAGATTCTATTTTTCAAAACCCTTGAAGGGTGCGACAGTGTCCTAAATTAGCTACGATATCAAGCACTGGTGCTAAGCAGCCCATATGTATCATTATAATAAACCATGTTCTTCCCTGATGTTGTAGGAGTAATCCAATAGTGATTGAATATTCTAGCTGGCTCGAACTTTTTGTCAAATGCATATTATAGACATTGTTTCTGGGTTATTATATGCAGTTTTCGTAATTCCTTAAATTCCATTACGCCATTCTCCTCTTACCTGTATGGAATTGATGGAAAAATTGGTAAAGTATTATGGCATGAAGTATTGGGTTTTGCTCCCCACCCTGATGGTAAAATCTCTTTTTTAAGACTTCTTGATCCATTTCTGTTGACAAACTTCCCAGTAGTGAATTACATTCTCACTACCGTGTAAATAGATAACTTCACTTCTGGATCCCTGATACGTTTTCTGTCCACATAGGTATGTATAAGAACCAACTGCAAGAGTTGGCCCAAAGAAGCTGCTTCAACCTTCCATCTTACTCATGCATAAGGGAAGGCCCAGATCATGCCCCAAGGTTTAAAGCAACTGTCAACTTCAACGGAGAAACCTTTGAAAGTCCTACCTTTTGTTTTACTCTAAGGCAGGCAGAACACGCCGCAGCTGAAGTAGCCCTTAACACCCTTGCAAGCAGAGGTCCTTCTAGAGCACTAGCTGCTAGGGTACTGGTAAGCATAGCATTTTAAATTATCTATATTATTCCTGAGTTTGGGAGTTTTTATTTCTTATAGAATAGGAACTAGAAAATTAGTGATTTGTAGTTATATATGGCTATGGATTGGTTTGTCTATAAAAGGATTAACATGTTTTAACTGGTCATAATTTTAGGCGATCTACTTGCTCAGTATTAGCATCCTAAGAATATGATTCAAGTTATGATTAGATTAGATAAAATATGTTATCTTTCGTACCATAGGAAGTTGCAAAATTAGGAATTTGTTAGATCTCTTTTATCTTAGTCAACTCTGTGCCCTTTTTAACATATCCTTTCTCATATTAGCATTGTATAACAATCTTCCTAGAATGATTGCGGTGTTCCTTTCCTGCCCAGGATGAAACCGGCGTGTACAAAAATTTACTTCAAGAAACTGCTCACAAGGCAGGCTTAAAGCTTCCAGTGTATACAACTGTTCGTGCAGGGCCTTCACACGTTGCCATTTTCTCGTGCACAGTTGAGCTCGCAGGAATGAGGTTTACCGGTGAACCAGCGAGGACCAAGAAACAAGCACAGAAGAATGCAGCAATATATGCTTGGTCTGCATTAAAGAGAAGTATGGATCTTTGGGAACTTTATTTGTTAACATCTTTACCTCCTTGATCCAATTATGCATATACCCCAAATTAATTGGCCTCATTCTTATGCAAATAATTTATCACATCCTTTTCAACAATATGTTTTAGAACTAAAACAGGACTTTTTCCTTGATGACTTAAATCGGCGACTTGGGCAATGGGCATCAATCTTTTCCTTAGATGTTTAACACAATAACAATAAGATACATGGGATCCAGAAATGAAAATTTACACTCAGGATCATTAAACAAAAAGCAGTATTTACTAAATTATAGGACTGAGCATCATTACTGGCATTTTCAGGCTTTGTAGCTATCATTTTGTTTTGAAGTTTCTCATCTGTTTTTCTGTAGTGGTTCAACATGGGTCATCGTCTTCTAGTTTGTCATCTTCAGTGGAGACTGAAAAGGGAAGTGAAGAACAGGAACAAGTCATCGTTGCTCGTCTTCTTGCATCTTTAAAACCATCTGAGTTGAAGAATTCCAATCAAAGTGATTGGCGGCAAGGTCAGCACAGATTTATCCCTGTCAGTAATCAGTTAACGGAAACAACACCAAGCTTATATACCATGCAGTGTCGGCACTGGGAAGGCAATAATTTTTCCCCTAAAGTATCTTTATATCAATTATCGCTGCAAGAGCATTTATTGCTGCTGCAAAACCACCTGTTGACTTTTCATGTTCCACCAGCCATGCCTAATCCTCAAATTCTTCCATATATGCATCCTATTCTACCGCAAGAGTCTAGAGCAATACCTGTGAGACCTTTAGTTACAGTTGCAACATCAGCACCATCATTATACTTCACAAACCATGTGGTCCCCAACCCAATTCATGGAAAGTCCATGGTAACCATCCAGGAGGTACAGGAGGAGAAAATAGAAGAATCATCCAATTTGATGGTGTCAGAAAACTCTGTTCAAGGCAGCTTGAATGCAGAACCAAAATTCAAAGATGTAGTTCATGAAGAGGACAATCACAAGAGCATTGAGCAAAAAATCAGAGTTGAAAATGTTAAAGGGGGAGAGAATCGAGCTGGGCGTTTTGAACGAGCTGGGCGTTTTGAACAAGCTTCAGATGGGAGTGAACAAGCTGCAAACAATCTTGTGGACTTTCAGGGGCAAGATTCATCTACTGTTGGCTTTTTGCCTGGTCCACTGAATCCTCCGAGGTCAAGTTTACCCTCCAACTATAGGCCATCTGTAGCAGTCCCTGTAATGATCAGAACTGCAGAGTCTACACATTCTTCTGTGACACCTCATATCATCCCTAATGCGGGGCCTGTTTCCTCAGTGCCTAAACCACCAAGAATGAGAACAGGAATTCCTCCGTATAGAGCCAGACTTGAGTCCCAAAGAATGGACATGGGTGTAGTACGCCCTCGTTTCATGGCACCAGCTGTTTGTATTAGATCAGTAGTGCCAGTTTGTTCAGCCCCTCCACCGAGGAAAATTTCAAATTCTAGCCAGGGGTTGGTGTTACCCAACAAAGATCAAAAGGATACAATTCCGCAAGACATGGCACCAGCTGTTTGTATAAGATCAGTAGTGCCAGTTTGTTCAGCTCCTCCACCGATGAAAATTTCAAATTCTAGCCAGGAGTTGGTGTTACCCAACAAAGATCAAAAGGATACAACTGCGCAAGACTTGTGAGCAGCAAGTTGAGAGTAATCATAGTATATAGACTTCAATCTGCGACCTCCGGTCGAATTGCGGCGGTCTCTGGACACACGTTCGTGGTTGGGGCTCTTCAATATTCTTGCATGCATGCCAACTCTTATTTTAACACTGCCTGAAGAGGTAAAATCAGGTTAGTTAATAAAACAAGGCATTTGTAATATAAATAATATCAAAGGACCAGCCTCCTTTAGTTTGTCTTCAAAGGTATATTCTTAACAATAAACATTAAATTTCCCAAGGGAAGGGATCTTTTATTGAAAGGAATATGAAGATGGTTGCCTTATATTTAAAGTAAATTTCATCTTTTCCATTCAAGTTTAAAGGGCCTCCAGTCTACTAGTCTACAAATTGTGCTATCTCATGTAAAATTACTGCTTCATTGGTATCTCTCTAGTTTAATAATCCTTTGAGTCCATTTTGAGTTTGTGATTTTACCTTTCCTAGACCCAACTTTGGTATTTGCAGTTAAGCCCGCAAATTGTTATGTTATGCTCGATAAGCAACCCTTAGAGCCTGTTTGGTTCATCTGCTGGAATAAATAAAGAATGAAATAATTATTCTTAGGGAATAGAATAGACGAGGAATGAAATAGAATGAGTATTACTTTGTTTTGTTTATTCATAAAAATTTCTAATGATGATGTATGTTAATGTTGGGTTTGAAAACTAGAATTTGAAATAACAAAGGAATAACTAATAAAAAAATCAAAACATCTATTAACTACATTATTATTATTATTATTATTATTAATTTTTTTCTTTTTATTATTATTGTTATTATTATTAATTTTCTTCCTTTTATTATTATTATTCTTCTTCTTCTGCTTCTTCTTCTTATTATTTTGTTGTTGTTGTTGTTGTTGTTGTTGTTAATTTTCTTATTCTTCTTATTATTATTAATCTTCTTTTTATTATTATTTTTATTTATTTTTTCTTCTTTTATTATTATTATTATTGGAGCATTCTCTAATCTTTTATTAGTGACCCTGAAATTGGTGGTCCAAGAAAGATGGTTGTCAATTATCTTACATATTTCATATATTAACAAATAACTATAAAAAATGTAATATGCTTTCCAAATAAGGGTATCATTATTATACATCTGACTTAACACACAGGCAACGTTGCTTTCGGGATTTACATTTTATAAAGGCTTATTTACTGCATTTTTGGAAAAAAGAGACAGCATTAATTCTTCAAATCTGAAATGATAAACTAATTTAATACAATAGAATCAGGGTATGCGAATTGGACATAATCTGTCAAACTATTTAAGGTGGTTCACATCCATCACAATATGATAGAATACTCTGAATGAAATGGCTCATCGCTATGAACGACTGTCTTTCTTTAGCATTATGGTAATCTGCGCATTCATGGCAACCATTCTTGTCTTCTGTCCTTTGGGTACGTAAGTCTGAAACTCGAGCACTTTTGTTTAATTATGGCTACAATGTATTAATTACGGCGCTATAAGTTCACCAATGTATGAACTTCTGTTTGCAGCATGAGATTAATATCTGAAGTTTATTTCACTGCAGGAGAGGCTGCCTATGTTTGCCAAGGGAAATGCGAAGACATTCCCGACTGTAATGGCTTTTGTAGCAGAGTTGGTTTTCAAGGAGGGAAATGTTTCCCACCACTTTATCAATACTGCTGTTGCAAAAATAATTGATTAGTGGTTTCTTTCGTTAGTAGGACGACTTCAAGGCTACTCAAGCGATATTAACAATAAAAGTTGTTATAATTTGCTGCAGTATTGTAACTGATAAGTGCATCTTATCCTTTCACTTAGGGAAAAATATCTGCCTGCTCTTGTGAAGAAAAATAATACTCCATCTGATTTATAATAAGTGTCGTTTTAGAGAAATGCATACTTATTAAGAAAGTTAATGAAATGTCTGATATACCCTTATTAATTACATGTTAAAGCGCCTTGAAAATATAATCTGTGTAATTAAGATGTGAGAGAAATTAAAGGTTAATTTGAGAAGTAAAATTATAAATATGAATACAAAGTCAAGAATGACACTTATTTTAAATAATTAAAATGTATATAAAACAACACTTATTATGAATCGGAGGGAGTATAACAGAAGAATTGGAGACTAATAACTACTTCTTCCAATTCATAATAAGTGTCGTTTTAAAGGAATGTACACTTATTAAGATAATAAATGAAAAGTCTGATATACCCTTATTAATTACATGTTAAAGTGCATTGAAAATATAACCTGTGTAATTTGTGTAATTAAGATGTGAGAGAAATTAAAGGTTAATTTTAGAAATACAATTATAAACATGCATATAAAGTCAAGAATGACACTTATTTTGAATATTTAAAATGTATCTAAAACAACACTTATTATGAATCAGATGGAGTAATAGATGATTTAAGATTTTTCTTTTTAAAAAAAAACTCTCTCGTTGCGATTTGGTGAAAGCAAACAAGTTCATAATCTTAGAAATATATGAACTAATATAATTACAATATTAATTTCATATTCATAACTTCCCTAAAAAAAAATTCATATTCATAACTGTTAATTAAATTGCCTAATAAACGGTTAGGAATTGGTTATGTACGTAAACTAAAAGGGATTGGGAATATCAAAACTCGAGAAAAAATTGCAAAAGCTTAAAGGGTTTTATATAAAAAAAATTGGGTATAAAAACAAGATTACAGAAAAAGACTGAAGAGAACACATACAATAGATGTAACATTGTGATGAAGCAATGCAGAAGCTTGTCATTGACGTATAGTAAGCCTTCCAACATAAGTTGTTCCTTACCAACAAAGCTCCTGAAGTTTCTCTGTCTTTCTTTCCGTTCTCCTCTATACGAAACTCTAATAGCTCTTGTTGCATAATTAGAAGCTGTTGATCATTAAACTTATCTAGGTTCCCCATCTCTCTCAAAACCCATCAAAAGCTGATTAAAGGAATCTTTATTGGTGGGTATGGACGAGAGTAACACCAATAACGTAGCAAACAATGTGGCTCGAGCTATCTTGACCGCTCTTGACTGGAGCTCAAGCCCTGATACTCGCAAAGCAGCAGTCTCTTTCCTAGACTCTGTACTATTCTGCTCTCAACTCGCCCTTCTTCTCTGTGGCTATTAACCTGTTTATTTGTTTGTTTCCAATTGGTGCTTTTGTGTTTCGTTTCATCGGTTTATCGACAGAAATTTGAATTTTGAGTGATGCGACATGTTTGAATGTAGTAAAGTTTCCATCTTTTTGTGTAAATTATGAATCGTTTGATTTGGGTTTAAGGGGTCGCTGTTTATATTGCTGAAAATTGTATTACATCAAAACTAAAATCGATTTCTGAGCCATTAGCAACAAGGTTTAGTTTTCACCGTTGTTTTTTTCTAGTTGTTTTATTTAGTCATCAAGAATTTAGAGTCATTGGATCAGAACTAAGGTGAGATACGGGCTTTATCAAAAGAATTACGTCTACTGGGATACTGGTTTTTTGTGCTGCACCAAGTTCACCAGAATTGGATATGAATTTTCAATAGGCTATTTTGGGGCTTTGAAAAACTTGACATAATGCCGACAATCGATTAACTTTCATGCCATTACTAAAGATTTTGCTTGTCTTCGGGTCAACAAACCCTGAGAAGTAGTGTCTTAAAGTCTGCTTTTGTTCTTGTTTTGAAGTGATGTATCTTGAAACTTGCTTCTATGTGAAACTATTAGTTATATTTGATTTAATGAAATTCCCTTGCTCATACCTAGTGCTATTATATTGCTTAACATGTGTATATATCTATACCTATTTTTGTGGAAACCTACAGGTCAAAACTGGAGATGTGCGAGCTTTGGCCACCACATCGTTTCTCCTTGTCAAAAGCAATTGGTCTTCCGAAATTCGGTTGCATGCTTTCAAAATGCTGCAGGTTTGAACTCATTTGCCTTTTAGCTTAGTGTGAGATTTTTTTATGCCTTTTGATAACATGACTTAGTGATCATAGTGATAGTGTACATGGCTAGAGAAAAAGTTTTGATCCTCGAGTAAGATTAACTTAAAAAAGAACTTCTTTTGAAAGTTGTTAATTGTCTAGAGACACGGTGTTAGGATGACTTAGTGATGATAGTGATAGTGTACATGGCTATAGAAAATTTGATCCTTGAGCAATAATTACTTGAAAAAGAAACTCCTTTTGAAAGTCTTTAGTTGTCTCATCACAGATGCTGCCGAAACAAAAATGGTGCAGGCAATTGAATGGTTGTCGTTTTAGGGAGTTGATCATATTTGCTTTTATGACGTTGACATGGCAATAGTTGATATCTAAGTTTGCCATTGTCAAATTGTGTTGTTTGGTTGATATGATGCCTTCATTTACAACCTTCCTTTGTTTATCAAATATTTTGTCAAGTAACTGCAAACTATCCCAATTGCATGTGAAATGCTTTCCTTTTAGTTCAGTTGCTGATGAAGTAAATAGGATTTGAGAATGAATTTCACAGTAATGTGGGCATGCTTTTAAGTCTTCAATTTGTAAGTTTCATGATGTTGCACGAGAAACTTCTGAGCTGTGATTACTCTTCATTAAAGTTTTGTAAATTTTGACTAATAAACTAATCTATTATCCATTTAATGGTTTTCACCCTTCAGCTTAAGTGTTTGGATTGAATGATTTCTTTACATGGTATCAAAGCCTCTTGTTACAGAGAGGTATCAAGTTCAAATTGCACAACCCACATTTCTCATGAATTTATATTGTTGTTTTTGTTGGTGGATTTATCATATACTGTGTTTGTTCGCAATTGCGTGTGAGGGGAGGTGTTACAATAATATGTAATCCGTTTAATTGGCCTCTCTCACCAGCTTAAGCTTTTGGGTTGAATGGTTTCCTTACAATACCGAAGGACAATAACTCATGGTTATTGAGTTGCTTTTGGTATTTCATGGCTATATGCTCCTCATACTTAGCCTTGTTTGACAAATCTTATGATTTAGGAAATGTATGCATCACTGAAATGACATTTAATCAATGCTTTTAACTTGATACTGTACATGATACTGTGGTGGTGTTTTCCATAGACATAATTTCTATCCTTTTGCTATATTCTACTATTGGACAGTCTTATGGCTGCATGCCTTAAAGATATGTTCTTTCTTGCAGCATTTGGTCCGCTTGCGATGGGAAGAATTAAGCCCAGTAGAGCGGAGGAACTTTGCAAATGTTGCTGTAGAGTTGATGTCTGAGATTGCTAACACTTCTGAAGAATGGGCACTGAAGAGTCAGACAGCTTCCCTTGTTGCTGAGGTTCTTACCATATTGTTCTTGATGTTGTCTTTGTGCTTAATCAATTTGGTACCTACCTGTTTTCTTTTAAATAGATTGTTAGGATAGAAGGTGTAAAGTTGTGGCAACAACTGCTTCCATCTTTAGTTTCCTTATCCAACCGCGGTGCCATGCAAGTAAGTTCAATGATTTTACAACTGCATCTTTTTCCTGATTATGCAGAAGGGTTGAATATGGATTGTTATCTTGCCCTTGATTTTTCTTCTTGAATTAGGCTGAGTTGGTTGCAATGATGCTGAGGTGGCTTCCTGAAGATATCACCGTTCACAATGAAGATCTGGAAGGTATATGAACTGGCCTTACTGTACTTCTTCTCAGTTTGCACTGTGCATGTTGGTTGAGCATTGGATGTTTCAGCATGGAACTGAATATCACGAGCTTTGAGTCGAATGTAACGCTAAAAATTTTCTTTTCAGAGCCACAGCTAAGAATTATTTGTGTATGTTGACATGTTGAAGGTTTAAGTTAGAAATTCAAAGGTTCTCATCTAAGTTGAGCTTTGCAATTTTTGTGTGTGACTCTTGCAGCCTGCAAGAAGTTACCGATGAATCTCTTACTGCCAGTTATATTCTGTTTCTCATCTTTATCATGCATTTGTTTTCAGGTGATAGGCGAAGGCAATTGTTACGGGGGCTTACTCAGTCGTTGCCAGAAATTTTACCGCTATTATACGGCGTATTTCTTGGAATTTACCTCCAATATTCCTGTCTTCATTTTTTTTTCCCCTGAAACTAGTCTGAGGCCTTAACTTTGGCAGTTACTGGAAAGACACTTTGGAGCTGCTGTAAACGAAGTAGGTATGCAGCAAGTAAACATTGCAAGACAGCATGCAGCTGCTGTGACAGCTATTTTAAATGCTGTTAATTCATATGCTGAGTGGGCCCCTGTTCCTGATTTAGCTAAATATGGGATAATTCATGGGTATGATAACATAATTGGACTCTAAAAATTAGGGATTTGGTATACATTTACTTTCAGGTACTTCATTTTTATCCCTGTTCATGCAGGTGCGGTTTCTTACTTTCACCTCCTGACTTCCGTCTTCATGCTTGTGAGTTTTTCAAACTTGTCTCCCCAAGGTAAGATAATATGTTTATTGTCTTACTCGCCGACATTTCTTTCGACAATATTTCTCATTATTAGTGTAATTTGTGAATTGGTCATTTGCAGGAAGAGACCTGCGGATGCCTCTGCTTCTGAATTTGACTCAGTGATGAGTAGTATCTTTCAGATCTTGATGAATGTCTCCAGAGAAATTTTGTACAAATCTGGGCAAAATGCAGGGAGGGCTATAGATGAGAGTGAATCTGAGTTTGCAGAATTCATATGTGAGAGTATGGTCTCTTTGGGCTCTTCTAACTTGCAGTGCATTTCTGTTGACAGTAATATGATTTCTCTTTATTTGCATCAGGTAATAACACTTCCTTTACCGTTCAAAATTAAACGGTTTCATAATAATATAGTGAATTTTTGAATGTACTCTGAACCATTTCAGATGCTGGGCTTCTTTCAACATTTTAAGTTAGCTCTTCATTATCAATCTCTTCTCTTTTGGGTGGTATGTCCAAATTTTTTCTTGTTATAGATTAAGAGTTAAGCTTCAGCCACAGGGATCCTTATGAATGTCTTTCATATTTATTGTCTTATTAGGCGCTAATGAGAGATTTACTATCAAAGTCAAAGGTTACAGTTCATACAAGTGGAGAGGGATCTGCTTCCAGACAGATTGACAATGGAAAAGCAAAAATCTTGAGTATTATAAATGACGATATTTCTGGTTCAATTTTGGATGTTTCTTTCCACCGCTTGCTTAAGAAGGAAAAATTATCAACTGAGACTTCTCTCTCGGTGGAAGCGTTGGAATTATGGAGTGATGATTTTGAAGGAAAGGGTGATTTTGGCCAGTATCGTTCCAAGCTGGTATGCTATACCTCATAGTAAACTTTTTCTACTTCTCTGTGGTTTAGAACAATACTATATTTGACAGTAAACTTTGTTTTGCTTCTTCTCTATGGATTAAGACAATTCCTTATTTTGTTGATTGTTTTCTAGTGGTTCAGTTGGGGCTCTCTGTGGTAATTTAATATTTGTCTCTACTTGTTACTTTTGTTGCAAGGTTGTATGGTTTCTCTGTCCATCTTTCTTTCTTTTTCTGCGAATTAACTCTTTTTGTTTTTTTTCGTGCAATACCTTTGAATGCAGTCTGAGCTCATAAAGTTTATTGCTTCATTTAAGCCCCCTTATAGCTGCTGCTAAAGTTTCTGAAAGAATTCTATCAGTCATCCAGAGTCTATTGACTTCTCCAACACCAGTTAAGGTGCCATTTACGAAATCTTCTCGTCAAATTTGCTCATATCTATGGCTTGCAAACTTTGAATGCTTAGTACACTTGCAATATAAGCTTCAATGTGTTTCATTAGATGTTTTTCTATGATGAAGACATATCTGTTCAAACTTTCAGGACTTGGCTGTCATGGAAAACATGCAAGTAGCTCTTGAAAATGTTGTGAATGCCATTTTTGATGGATCAAGTGAATTTGCTGGGGGTAGTTCTGAAGTTCATATTGCACTATGCAGGATATTTGAAGGTTTATTTAGCAACATTTTATATATAGTTTTTTGTTAATTGAACTTTTAGGTCTTAACATGACAACAAACTAAAAATAACTCTGATTTTCCCAATCGAAGGTTTGCTTCAGCAACTTTTGTCTTTGAAATGGACTGAGCCAGCTCTTGTGGAAGTCCTTGGGCACTATTTAGATGCATCGGGTCCCTTTTTGAAGTACTTCCCAGAAGCAGTTGGCAATGTTATCAACAAACTATTTGAGCTCTTGACTTCACTTCCCTTTGTTGTAGAGGTTTTATTTAATGTTGAACTGCTTATTACACCAACAGCTAACATTTCTTCTAATGGACCAGAATAGACATGATGCTTGTATTTGGGCAGGATCCTTCAACAAGTAGTGCAAGGCTTGCAAGGTTGCATATATGTACATCGTTTATTCGAATAGCCAAAGCTGCTGATAAAAGTATTCTGCCTCACATGAAGGTGACCTGTCCATCTTCTCTTGTTTATATTTCTGTTCCACTTGGCTGACAAAATCATATCAAGCATTGACTAACTGGTGAATGAATTTACTTTGTAGCTATCAGAGGATTAAGATGGAGCAAATTTTCTATGTAGGAATTTATTCCATTAAACTGAAAGAGATAAAAAGTCTTTTGGCATATCCTTTGACATTTAATGAACTCTTGCAGATGAGTACTTAAGCTACTAAACAATTATGCTTTATTGAGGTTTGCAGCCCACGTTCACAGTCCATAGAAAGAGACTGAATAACGTTCCTTGGAAATCATAGCATCTTCTTTTAATTGGTTAATAGCAACATATGTTTCTTTTATTGATTA
>JANZLX010000091.1:26376-36898 GCA_025531955.1 Erythroxylum orinocense
GCAGCTGCTGAGACAGCGTGTGACTGAGACTGATCAGGGGACCCGGCATAAGAGATCTAGTGACAGCCAGGGCAGTGTTGGCAGAGGGTTCAGCAAGCGACAGAGTAGGCCCTTCAGATCGGCAGGAGGGGCTAGACAGACTGGTTATGGGCAGAGGGGCAGATTTGTACAGACTGTTAGTGGTGGCGGCAGTGCCAGAGTTTCAGGGCAGTCTGCTCCCTTATGTGAGCATTGTGGCAAGAGACACAGTGGACTACTAAAGCAACAACATCTGTAATTACACAACATCTGAAAACAAAGACTACTGAAGCAAGATAACACAACATCTGTAATTACATTATATTTAGTTGAATGTTCTTCCTAAAAGTTAATAATTATTGAAGCAACTAATTAAAGACTCCTAATCAATATCAAGGTTAAAAGAATTATACTTTTACATATTTAATATCTAATCAAGCAAATTTAATCAATAAATTAATTGTCTGCATTAAAATTCAATCAAAATAATCATGAAAACAAAAGTATTAAAAATTGATATATGAATTGATAAAACACATCGCAATAAGACTCACTTATCTCCCACTCTACAAAGTCTCAAAGCCTTCCATTCCCTTCAACCAATATAAAGAAATCCAATAATGGACATAGCTACAAACATCTAGTGAAGAAAAACTACACTAACCTCTACTAAAGAAAGGAAAAGAGAATTTTGAGAAAAGCTAGAAAGTAGACATGCGCAATTTTTAGATGTCTTTCCTCCTTCACTTTGCTCCTATTTATAGCCACTTTAATCCCATGATTTATTGATGTTGAGATCTTCTTGTTGTAATTATTTAGCTCTCAGAAATTATAACTTTATTGATTGTCATTTAGACACTACAAGAAAATAACACAATCCGTGACGTTTTATTATATTATTTTCAAAAAATAAAAAATTAATAATTGAAAGAAAATAACTCTTAAAACGTCGCAGAATGTCCAAAAAAATGTCATAGATTCCTTCACATTTTGTGACATTTTAAAAACGTCGCGGAATGTTAGACAATCCGCGACGTTTTTTAAAAACGTCACGAAATATGCAAACTTTTATTGACTTTTTTTATAAACGTCGCAGAATGTGCAAACTTTTAGTGACGTTTTATATAAAACGTCGTAGAAAGCTTTTACCTACTCCACATTTCGCGACGTTTTTTGTGACATTTTTTAAAACGTTGCAGAATACATTGTGCGACGTTTTCTGTATATTCTGTGACGTTTTAAAAACGTCGCAGAATGTTTATTTTCTTGTAGTGAGACTTGGCCAAGATAAAGTTTAAACAATTTCTAGCATGTTTTTCTTACAACTTTGAAATTTGAAAGTTGTAATTTTGCCATGTCCAATCATCAGAAATGTTGTTGATAGCTCTACCCTTCTAACTACACCCTATTTTGTGGAATTTTGATTTGTTAAAGCTTTAGATTTGCTAAGGATCAGTTAAGCGAAATTTTAAGATAGAATTAATAATCACATATGACACAAGGGAATTAATATTAAAATAATTATCTTTAATAGTTTTATCACGTTTCAATGCCCGCGTTCTGGCTGCAATGCTTCCTGTATAGTCGCTCGCTTAGTACCCTATGCTTAGGACAACGTTTTTCTAGGTTTGGTTGTTTTATGGTGTTGAATTTCTAGGATTCTTTGTCTAGCGGCCTAAAAGAATAGCATATCCTCATATTTGCAACGGCCTAGTTTGACTTTTTTAAAGGTTTGATTCGGAACTAAAACTGACAAATATTAGTTCATCATTTGATTTTTCTTCAATGGTGCAATGCCTTAAAGTAGCTTTGGAGAAACAGGGGCAGGAAGCTTCAGACTCAAACTGGATAACGTCAATATCAGAAAATGCAAATTTGTGATTTTTTCTCCATTTACGACCATAAGAAATTTAGTTTAGGACACAAGATATCTTAATTGATCCGTTGGGATCGTTTGACTAAGTTAATGTATACATGACTGGTAGTTGAGAATAGCGGGTAAAAAGTGTCTAGTTAGATTACTTCCTACTTAAGTAAATTCCGCCTATAAATTATGCGTCCCAGTTGATAAAGTCCCTGTCTTTGCTAAGGTCTGTTCTCAACCTTGTTCGAGTCCGCTGCTGTGGTGGATTGCTTCTCACATTTTTATAAGGGGCGACCAGAATGGGACCTGGAGGACCTGGACCACCGGGATGGGGCCCTCCTCCTGGCGGTCCGCCGGGGATTTTCGGTGGCCTTTGTAACATTATAAGTACATGGTAAGCCATATCTAACTTATGTTCTAAATTAAATATCGCCATAAAATGTATGTGATTCATGAGCATATGTAGTTTTAAACTGGTTGTAGGGAGGGGATTTAAATGCTGATCCATTTGTCAAGTTCCAAAAATGTAGACATTTTTGTACACACCTGTACTTTCCATTATATAACAAATGTGCATTTTGTTCTTATTTTTATTTTTCTTGTGCAGCTTGAGTTTCCTGTGCTGTTGCTGGTTGCTCCATGACTGTTTTGGTGGTCCTGGTGGCCCACCCGGACCGTTCGGACCTCCTCCTCCATGATTGTCGCGCTAGTTCCTCTTAAATGTTATGAATGTAATAATCTAAACTTTGTTTCATGGACTTAGCTCCTGTGCTCTTAGAACCTACCATTTATGTAATGAAATGTTTGCCAGACTTATTACTAATGTTAATGGTAAACTTCAGTCATTTGGTTCATGGTTTTGAATCAAATCAGCTGAACTTAACAACGTTTTTCGTCAATATCGTGGCTTCATTCCTGTATCTGAGAGTCCATTCGAACTGATCTGCGGGATTTAAATTGCACTAAAAAACCTCTTTCAAATATAATCACTTCCAACATTGTTTTTTCTCTTTTCACTGACTAAATTTGTCTGTGTAAAGAAATGTAAAGTGCTTGTAATTCAAAAATGAGAATTGGGAAAAATGAAGCTATGTTTTCCTTCCATTGCATTCAAAATATATATCTCACCCATGTTATGATACACCATACTGCAATTTAGAATAAAAAATAATTAATGATTACAAGAAAAGACAGACATGGTCTGCACTGTTATTATAACGAATACAAGTAAAGCACACCTAATACAAGATAAGCTAACCACTCCACTATAATTGAACTTAAACTTTACATCAATACTAAATCAAGTTACATTCCAACAGTCTGGTTTCAGTAGTATGGATTTGACCCTCCCAGCCCATTTTCTCTTGAAAAATTTTTGGTAGATAAATAAAGACGGCCGTGGGCATGGTAATGTTAAGGAAATTAAAGTGAATGCATTATCACATGGAAGGATAATTTGTTTATTCCCAGCTCTCCAAATCAGTCGAAGCTAAAAGAGAATAGATCACTGCTAGAAGCAAACTTAAACAAGCCAAAATTTCGATATTTGAACTAATAATTATACACCCAAGATTCAACAGTCCATGCTTTCGTCCAATTTTTGTAGCTTAAACCTGCTCGAGCAAAACTGACACTTCATATTTTCAAAAACAATAAAGGGTTTTATAATAGCAGTCCATAAGTGACTAATGGTTTCCTGGACTTTTCTATTTCATTATCATTCTCGTCTCTTTCACACACTGTTTTGCCCTATACATAAAACTGGCCAAATATTATCCCCGGGCATGTCAATTTTGTATTACTGTTATTGTCGCTGTTCTAGTTCAAGGTAAACTTTTTATAAAACCTAATGAGAGACTTAAATGCTTTGGTTGTTTATTACATTGCTACTTTTGATTTCTTGTATTCTCTTAAACAAAAAAGAAGCAGTAGATTAAGGCATATGAAAATGAAGTGTGGACGTGAAAGAGAACACATGAAATTTGTTTGCAGGTTTAGTTGTATTGACGAGGGTTTTTACTTGTTTTAGTGTCAGGTTCAGGTCGATGTGACCCTTCTGATCCACCCTGTTTGACTTCTGTTTCGTGAGTGTGTTTGTGAAGGACGCTTTTGCTTCTTAAACTCCATCTTTAGGTTAACCACACATCTGCAATATTTTTCTCTTTACTGTGTGTGATTATTAGGTTGTAATGTAGATGACGAATTATTAGGTTGTAATGTAGATGATGAACGTACATTCTCAAAATGCAAAACAGCATAAATGCCCTAAACTAATCCTGCGAAGTGAGAAGTTTAATTAGTAAGAATCTTAAGGAGTTTATGTGACTCTTACTCGATATCAACCTACATTCAGTTTAAGATCTTTTGATATGATATAATCAACTTTAAAATTTCCTCGTTTTAAATTAATGCCACAATCATTTAAATTGTTCCCAACACTAAATTTGTAATTTCAATTGTTCATAAGTTGAATGCATCAAATTCTTACTTTATATTTGTTCTAAGAGTTTGAGTCTTTCAAATATTTATGGAGTCTGGTTAGGTTGGCCTCGTTGGGCCCACGGGTCGACCGGTCCATTTACTAAGAGGCGTCAAGCCCACGCCCAATCTGCTCTCCCTATAGCCCGCTAGCAGTGGAAAACTTTCCATGCAGGAACGGAAGTCTACGTGAAAAACCTAACCCTAGTATCCTTCTCGTATATAAGGTATGCTTTTATCGTGATTAAGGTACGTGCATTCATAACCCTAGCAACTCTCTGCTTACAGCGATCTAACCTTCACCAAAAACCGAACTTAAGCGTCGGAGGGGCTAATCGGGACACAACCCCCGACTTGCCTTCTTTGTTTTGCAGGGACGTCGACCAAAGAAAGCAGTCAACACATGAATCCGAATGGCAATGTTCCGTTCTGTCAGAATCTGGCAGAACCAATTGGCCCCCACCGTGGGGCCCGCTTTCAGGACACCACGTCTAGAAACACACAGATCAGCCAGGCGGCGGCAGCTAATCCTGATGTAGCCGCAGTCGCAACTCTGGCGTTGCAACGAATAGGTTTACAGCTACCTGCAACACTGCCGCCCGCATCCCATGTTTCCCACACAGAGTCTTCCAACCCGAATGCTCAGTCGCAACCTCCAATCCTGGAACAAGAAGAACAGAGCGTAGCTTTGGAGGATAATGCTGCACCCAACATGCGCTCGAATCCCCAGCACCAACCGGATGTTGATCCACCCCCGTCTACACACATTCCCCTGACGCGAAAACAGATTGAAGAAGCGGCCGATCTGTTGATTCGTCAGGTTTTGCAGTCTCAGCCAGCACCGCAGCGGCTGCCCGCACGGCCAGCCGCGCGACAGACCAGCATGACGACTGGTCACAAACCAACTGAAGCCCTAGAGAAGATCGTGGACGATAGAATCAACGCAGCTATGAGTTTTCGTCCTGATCGCCCGATGGCGCAGTACAGCTCTCCTTTCACACCAGACATCTTGGATAGCCTCCCGGCACTGGGTACCAAAATACCGACCCCAGAGAAGTACACTGACAAGACCGACCCCCTGGACTACTTGCAGCACTTCCAATCTATGATGAATTTACATTGTGTACCGGACGCTATCCAGTGCAAGGCTTTCTGCACGGCCTTCCAGGAGGGAGCGAGGCGATGGTTCAACAGCTTGCCCTCGAGCTGTATCACGTGTTTTGAAGATTTCAGATTACTATTCCTGAACCAGTTCGCCACCAGTAAGCGGCCACAGAAGACAACTTTGGAGGTGATGCAGCTTACTCAAGGAAGGAATGAAAGCTTACGGGAGTTCATCACTCGGTTCAATAACGCAGCGGTTGAGGTCCCCGACCTCACTTGTTCGTCCATGTTGGCCGCGCTTATGAGCAATACGAGGGATGAGGAGTTCAAAAAGTCCCTAGCCCTCGATCAGCCTCGATCCGTTCAGGAGATAAGAAGCAGGGCGGATAGGTACATTCAGCTCGAAGAAGTGATGAAAAATACGAGGCGTCGGACTGAGGACCGCTCGCCAAGTGGTCGAGCAAGTAATTCGAACAAGAGGCAAAAAGATCAGTCGAGCTGGAGGAAACCGACCGATAGGCAGGGATAACGGCAGGAGTTCAACCCGCTCAACAGACGATACACGGAAGTACTGGCGGCTATGAGAGCAGATGGGGAGCCCATCCGAGAACCCAATAAAATGAAAACTCCTTATACGGAAAGGAACCTGAATTTGTATTGTCGTTTCCACAAAGAGATCGGTCATGACACGGAGGAATGCTTCCAGTTGAAAAGAGAAATAGAATTCCTCATACAAAGAGGAAGGTTGGGCCGATTCGTGAAGCACGAGCAGAATACCGATCGGGGTAATCAGCGCAGAGCCGGTCAGCCCGATAACAGGAGACCACCTTGGAGAAGAAACGACGGAAATGACGGGGGGAGGCAGAATGCCAACACAGATAACCGCCGAGAGGAGAGAGGAAAAGCAAGGGAAAGAAACGACAGAAACGACAGAAATGCCGGGCAGTATGATGATCGACCAGCTAGGGTAATCAACATGATATTTGGCGGCAGCGCAGCGGGGGGATCCACCGTTAAAGGAAGAAAAAGATATGCCAAACAGGCCGACAGAGACTCGTCAACCAAAAAGCCGAGGGACAACGACGATATAATATCATTCGACGAGTCTGACCTTGATGGTGTGAGTTGTCCACATGACGATGCCCTCGTCGTAAATTTGAACATGGATGGCTACGAGGTGAAGCGGGTGATGGTTGATACAGGCAACTCGGTCGACTTGTTGTATTACGAGGCTTTCAAGCAGATGAAGATACCCGAAGATCGTTTATTGCCCGTGGATGGGCCTATCAAAGGGGTAACTGGAGCGACGGCCTACCCATTCGCCCGAGTCTATTTAAAGGTAAAGTTCGGACAGAAGCCGACTCAAGTAGAGAGGGATGTTGAATTCCTGGTCGTGAAGTTTCAAGGGGCATATAACGCGATAATCGGACGAGCTATCCAGAATGCCCTTAGAGCGGTCGTATCCACCTATTACCAAGTGATGAAATTCCCAACGCCCCATGGCATCGGAATGGTTAGGGGTCAGCAGAGAATCGCAAGGAAGTGTTACTTGGCAGAAACAAAGACATTAGACGGGGCGGTGGTTCTGACGAGCTCTCTTGATGTGAGAGTCGACGAGGAGACGGATAGAATGAACCCAGTGGAAGAGATTCAACGGGTCGTACTTGATGAAGCCGACCCCTCCAAGTTCACTAACTTAGGTTCCGAGTTGCAGAAAGACCTGGTTAAAGAAATCACAGACTGTCTGGTGGAAAGTAGATCAATTTTTGCCTGGGTACCGAGCGATATGCCTGGAATCTCCCGATTGGTAGCCTCGCACTCGCTTGGTATTCAATAGGGCTACAGACCAGTGAGGCAAAAGAAGAGGTCGCACTGCATAGAGCGGCAGGAGGTAATCAAGAAAGAAATAGAGAAATTGCTCGAAGCCGGTTTCATACGAGAAGTCAAGTACCCCGAGTGGCTCGCCAATGTGGTGCTGGTAAGGAAGAAAAATGGGAAGTGGAGAATGTGCATCGACTTCACGGGCTTGAACAAGGCGTGTCCAAAGGATAGTTTCCCCCTACCCAAGACCGACCAGCTTGTAGACTCCACATCTGGACACGAACTTCTCAGTTTTCTAGATGCTTTCTCGGGCTATCATCAAATTCGGATGAGCCTTGAAGACGAGGAGAAGACCGCCTTCATAACCGACCAGGGCACGTACTGTTACCAAGTAATACCATTCGGCCTGAAGAATGCGGGGGCCACTTATCAACGACTTGTCATGGAGGTCTTCAAAAAACAGATAGGTCGGTCTGTGGAGGCATACGTCGAAGACATGGTGGTTAAAAGCAAAACGGTTGCCGAGCATGTGAGGGATCTGAAAGAAGTCTTCCAGACCCTTGATAAATTTCAGATGAAGCTTAACCCGGAAAAGTGCGTCTTCGGTGTGACATCTGGAAAATTCTTGGGGTTCAGATTACTCAGCGGGGGATTGAAGCTAACCCGGAGAAGATCGAAGCTATTGTCCAAATGCCCTCGCCACGATGTGTGAAGGACGTACAGATATTGACCGGTTGAATAGTCTCCCTAAGCAGGTTCATCTCCAGACTAGGGGACAAATGCCTCCCGTTTTTCAAAGTGCTAAGGAAAGCGGGTACGACCCAATTTCAGTGGCCAGAGGAGTGCGAAAAAGCCTTCCAGCAGTTGAAGCAATATCTAACGAGCCCGCCTGTTCTACAGAGCCCCTTGGAGGGAGAAACACTGATTATCTATCTAGCGGTCACCAAGGGGGCAGTCAGCGCAGTTCTGGTTCGGTTAGATGGTAAAGAACAATTTCCTATCTACTACGTCAGCAAGGTACTGAGCGGGCCAGAAACACGGTACGTACCCATTGAGAAGTTAGCTCTCTCTTTAGTAAGTGCGGCGCAGAAACTGAGACCGTATTTTCAAAGCCATACCATTGAGGTGTGGACCGACCTGCCTCTCAGGCAATGCCTCCAAAAACCTGAGACCTCCGGGCGATTAGTAAAATGGGCGATAGAGATGGGAGAGTTCGACATACAATACAAGCCCCGAACGACAATCAAGGCACAGGTGTTGGCAGACTTCATCGCAGAGATGAGCCAGCCCAGCTCGCAAGATGAGCAGTCCCTGGCCTGGAGTTTGTTTTTCGACGGGTCGTCCAACTATGAAGGATGCGGGGCTGGAGTGGTATTGATCAACCCATACATGGAAGAAAAGGTGGAGTACGCCCTTCGGCTAGAATTCAAAGCTTCTAACAACGAGGCAGAATACAAGGCCCTGATAGCCAGTCTCCAACTGGCCAAGGAGATGGAGGTGAAGCATCTAAAGATATATAGCGACAGCCAAGTGGTGGTCGGCCAAGTCACTGGGCAATTTGAAGCTAAGGGGAGCACCATGATCGAGTATTTGGAACTGGTAAAGCGGGAGTTAAGCAATTTCGAGCAATACTCGATCAACAGGATAGAACGAGCTCAAAATGCTAAAGCGAATGTGCTCTCCAAAATGGCCTCTGACCGAGACGCCAAAAATAATATTCTAGTCGAGCGACTGGATCGTCCCAGTATTCGGAGAACCAGGGAGGTCCTGGACATAGGCACCTGTCGGTCGAGTTGGATGGAGCCAATCAAACAATATCTCCTGAAGGGGACGCAACCACAAGACATCTCAGAAGCCAAGAAATTGAGAATAAAGGTGGCTGAGTACGCGGTCATAAATGATACCTTGTACAAGCGATCTTATGACTGGCCGCTGCTACGGTGCTTAAGCGAAGAAGAGGCGGAACAAGCAATGGCCGAAGTCCACGAAGGAATGTGTGGCAATCATGTCGGAGGCAGAATGTTAGCACATAGACTGGTCAGACAGGGGTATTACTGGCCGACGATGAGAAAAGACTGCAAGGAGAAAGTCAACCGGTGTGAGGCTTGCCAAAGAAACAGTAATTTGTCTCATCAGCTGACGGAGGAAATGAAAATTGTGAGTCCTATTCCTTTCGCTCAATCGGGGATGGATATACTGGGGCCTTTCCCTTTTGGTCCCGGACAGAAGAAGTTCCTCATAGTGGCAGTGGAGTACTTCACCAAATGGGTAGAAGCGAAAGCGGTCGCCACAATTACTGAGCAAAGGGTGGAGAGTTTCGTCAATAAAAACATACTGACTCGCTTTGGAATGCCCATGGTGCTGGTAGTAGACAACGGTCGGCAATTTGACAATGAAAAGTTCAGAGATTTCTACGACCGACTAAGGATCCGGCTACAATTGACTTCAGTAGCTCACCCCCAAAGTAACGGTCTCGCGGAGAACACCAACAAAAAGATTATGAGCGCCCTTAAGAAACGCCTCGACAGACGAAAAACTTGGGTGGACGAAATTGATGAAATGTTGTGGGCATACAGGACCACACCGAACAGGGCGACCGGAGAGACCCCTTTCAGGATGACCTTCGGGGCAGAAGCCTTAGTCCCAGTAGAAGTGGCGATACCAAATCAAAGAGTGTCGGGCTATGAAGAGGAACGGAATAATGAAGCCCGTAGAGCGGAACTCGTTCTTCTCAGCGAAGATAGAGAAAGTGCAACAGCTCGCTCGGAAGCCGTCAGACAGAAAGCAGTAAGGTTCTATAACAGAAGAGTAAGGCCGAGCGATGTAAAGGTTGGAGGATACGTCCAACGCAAAGCCGAGGCAGCTGGGAAACATCCTGGAAAGCTCGGACAAGCATGGGAAGGACCCTTCCAGGTGGTCAAACAAGTCGGGCATGGCTCCTACGTTCTACGTGGCGCAAATGGGAAAGTTCTACCAAGGCCATGGAACTCTCGAAACTTAAAGGCGTTCTACCAGTAGATAAGTTTTCTTTTAGATAATGTTTGTTAACATATTATTCTTGTACAAGACTTGTGGGTACCTTTTTCCTGTCCCTGCCAGACAGGATTTTTAACGGCCCACGTAATCGCGGCTTATCACTCAATCCTAAGATTGATCCTTGAAAACCGGTCAAAATCAATTTATACCAAGAATTGCAATACAGGATGCAACCTCGGGTCGACTCTCAAGGAACCAGTG
>JANZLX010000091.1:36998-47230 GCA_025531955.1 Erythroxylum orinocense
ATTACATCTTCTTAATCATATTAAAGACTAGGGGCATATTCGTCATTTGCACTATTTTCTGTCTCTGTCCCCTACAATCAAACACATCTGTCCTGGAGACGAAGACAAGATTATCTGTTCTGTCCACCATAAACCAAACAGCTCACTGTCCCCAGTTTCTGTTCCGTTCTGTCTTCAAATTTTTGTTCCGTTTCGTCTCCAGCTACCGGAGACGCTAACCCAACGCAGCGTTTAAATGCACCCCTGATTTTAGAGTAGACATTAGACTGAGACTCAATCCCCAAACCTCTAAATGGCTGATCTATAAAGCCTAATTTTAATGGGCTCCTTACAAAGCTTGGCCAGTTACGAGAGCAAAAAATTCCCTCTATGTTAGACTTTTCCACCTCTTGGATATGCTTATATATCTTATATGATGCCATTGAAGAAATCTTAGAAGCAAGTCATAGGTAATCAAGCACATTAAGCAAACTTAAATATATACGCAATTAAGGTCATAAAGAGGACTCCATATTTTCCCCACCTTAATTTGGAAGTGCTAAAAGCTAGTGCCACAAGATAGAGATCATCCTTTGTAGGTTAATTTGTGGGAAAGAGGCTCCCTTTTCTCTTACTGGCTGAAGCTAAATAAGAAAGGAATGGTTAATTTGAAAAAAACACTCAACAATAAAGGTGACTACTTCATCTTTAGATTTGATAATGAGAATAATATGCTTAGAATATTGGAACTAGGGCCAGCCAAGACAAAACCTTATTGCTTCAAAGACGGAAACCGTGGATGTCTCATAGACCAAAAATAAAAAAGAAATTGATTGAGCAATTTTTTTTTCTGTTTTAAAACTGCAAGTACATAATGTAGTTTATATCTAGTACTAGTAAGTATAGGTTGATCTCACTGATAAGCGATTAATTATATATATTTATATACTCATATTTAATATGTTTTGTTTGTTATTTAAGAGTTTTATAGTATTATTAGTACTTATTTTGCTTCAAGTATATTTTTAGGTGATAATTGCTTTCAAAGACTAAAAGGAGAAGTATTCAGGTGAAATCATAACATGGAATGAAAGAATTAAAGTAATTTTGGATATACACGGTCATGTATATTGACTGGGTGAGTCATTGTACACGTATGGAGCTTTAAAGATACAGTTCCTACCCATGTGATGTTACACGCCCATATATGTTGACATACATAGTCGTGTATATTGAACATACACTGTGTAAGCTTCTGTGATCGTGTAAACTTATGAATTGAGGTGTTTTTGGAAATACAGGGTCACCTACATAATTGTGTAGGTGCCTATGTATATCCTAGAAAAAACCTCATTTGTTGTTATATAAGGATATTATTGAAAGCCGCATTAAAAAAATGTGATTGAATTAGAAAGAGGCAACTAGAGTCATAAGATACACCTAAAAGGGAAGAGTAAAAACATAAAAATAGGCTGCATATAATTAAAATGATGATTAAAAAAATGGAAACATCAAGATCAATTCCTACTCTCCAAAATTTCCAGATCAAGGTTTTCAAGGTGATTCATTATTTTTCTTATTCTATTTCATTGCCTTGTATTGCTAAATCTATATAAGGTTTATTATTGAATCGTATTGTTTAAATTTTATCTTTTTGAATTGAATATATTATTGCTATTTGTATTTGTTGTGTTTATACTTGATAAGCAATTGAGATATTGAATCAAGGTATTTTTGTTAAGTTACAAAATGGGAGTTGTTACCTTAATAGATTACAAATATTAGGTTAATAAAAATTTGAAGAGAGATCTTGATTGTGAGTTAATTATCCTTAGGATTGCTTCAAATCCAATTGAGTAGTTGGGAATAGTTTTTGAGAATCAAGAGATTGCAACTAAACCATTATCAAAATCTTTGGATATCTAGGATCAAGCATAATTGAATTAACAAGGTAAAGGGAAACAAAATAAGATAGAATAATCCTTAAGTTTCCATTATTGAGTTACTTCAATTTTATTGTCATCTTTACTAGTTTAGTTATAAAGTTTTATTAGTTTATTAATTTCAATTAATTCAATTTTTTGATTGTCTTAGACAGAGTGTAATTCAAATTTTTAGGTGGCTATATCCAATCCTTATGGGATTGATATTAGTTATATTACAATAAACAATTTATTGCGATGTAGCATAAGATAAAGCAAACATTCACAAGGACTACAAGTACAAGTAATAGCCTCTTTTATATGATCTAAATATCGAATAAGGTGATGATTTAATTTAAAATTGAACTAAACTAGAATTCAACACAATAATGACCTAGAAGGTAACACAACAATTAAACAATTTCAAAAGCTAGCATTTAAGAAATGAATCCTTCTAATATCTCTTAAGAGTTATTGATAATTGGACTATAAAAATTACTATCTTATGTTAATATCTTTTTCAAGACTATTAAAAACTAGTCCTTGGTTGATTAATTGAAACCTCTTTTTAGTTAAAACTCCTAAGATGGCATTACTCGATTTGTGAATTTCTCTATTAAGTTTGAACCTAATCTAGAGGATTTGTCTCAAACTATCTCTAAGTTTACATGCAACTTCTTTCAATTATGGTAGATCTATTCATACAAAAGACTCCTTAGTCATAATTATATGAACTTAAACAATGAACTAATATATTAGATATACCAATTCAAGAATAGAAACGCATAATTGAATGTCAATAAATCAACCAATTAAATTGTATTATAAAAAAGATCAAATCATAATATCCATCCCTATTTAAGGTTCTTCATACCTAGGCACTAAACAAACTTAGTTCCTAAACATAGAAAATGAAATAAACAAAAAAAAGTTCAGAAGAATCATTAAAAATAAAAGAATCAATGATCCATATCCCCTTTTTTATAATAAAGTCCTCCTAAAACTTTTATAAAAGGATTCTTTCTCTCTCGGATCTCTTGAAGTAATCTTCATGTTTTCCTCATCCTAGGTTTAGAATTATGTCTTATGCTATAACTCTTGACTTTAATTGCCTCCTCTTCATCATTGGCTTTTACATTGCAAAATTAGAATTTCTAGATTGCACATGGTCAGTTACAAGGTTATGGGAGTGATCATATATCTAAAAAATTCTTTAGAATCACAATTTTACATATTATCAGTAACTTATATAGGTTTGGGACATAACCATTTATGTTGCTTATACGAGTCTATCTATCCACGTGGACAAAATAATTTCAAAAAATAATGTAAAACTCTCAAATAAAAAGCAAAACACGCTCAATATGGGAATAAGAATATAATATGTTAATCATTTATCAAACATCCCAACACTTAAGAATTTTCTTGTCCTCAAGCAAATTATAATCTAAATCATAAATCTTAAAAACATCCAACCCTTATTGACCTCAACAAGTACATCCACACCCTCCATCATCATATCATATTAATTAAATTGACATGCAATTAGATTTAAGTTATCTAGAACCAACCTTTACATGTTAGTATCAATAGTAATCTTTAAATCAAACGAATAAATTCCATACCCTCACAAAGTATTCATTCAATGCATTTAAAGTGTTTAGGGTGGCATCTATGACAAACTCTCAATTCATTGCATATGAGGATTCTTAACCATAATCTTGCAATAAAATCATATCTCCACTAATTATAAGTAAACTAGAAACAAAAAAAAATCAAAAGGTCTTTTAAATAGGATGTAATGAGGGTTAGGTAAATTTATAGTAGGGATAATTAAAATGGGTATTAACATTGAAGGAAATTCACATGAACAAGATTACATAAGACTTAGTTCTTCATTGCATATGCCCTTTAAATATTAAGTTCATTGGTACAACATTAATTCTTATCACTCTCTCCAGTACATTTCACAACTTTTCTTTTTTTTCTTTTCTTTTTTTTTCAATATGCTCATAGAATAATTTTTAACTTCTAATCTTCTTCGAGCAACTCTAGAGAGAATATAAAATTATACAAAAGAAGCACTCGAAAAGAAACAAATTAACATTATGTACACAATTATAGAATTATCGAAACTTTTTTTAACATTCTTAATATAACTCAAGTCTCAAGTAATGAAGTCAAAGTAAATTCCTTTAGGGTTAAAAATAATGTAAGGGGTTTTCAAGAAAAATAGGGTAACTGGTATCAATATGGTTATAATCAATCAAAGGGGCTAAGTTTTAAAAGTGGTTACTCCTAAAAGATAAAAATAGGTTGAATAATAACTAAAGAAAATAGGCTAAAACAAATGGTTGAATCTAAGCAGTTGTATTATTTTAATGCCTCTAGCTTTAATGGTCTCAATATGAATAATAAAAGCAAGTTTTAAAATCATCCAACTATGCATGATAACACACCAAAAATAAAGATATATTTGTTCTTAGGCTCAAAAGCTCACATATAGGTTTTATGTGTGTAAAAGATAAGCAATTTTTATTAACATTAATTATAACAATGATTACTAAAAAAAAATGGCTTATAAAAGCAAGTCTATTCTAACTTTTCATCCATTTGCATACTAATTTAATTCAATAATCAATAATAATCTAAATTTTTTTGGGACCGAATTTAACTAAATTTGGATGTCAATTAATAAAAATGAATAATGACAATTATAATAAGCTCAAAAAATTTGACAATTTTTTTGAAATTTTCATTTATCTTTTCCTTACACTTAAAATTGTATATTGTCCCCCTATATACTGAATAGAAGCACAAAAAATAAATTATATAAAATTAAAATCAAAATGTGAGAAAGGTATATTTTAATACTTCCCTAAATAATAAAAATTACTCATTTTGAATTCAGTGAAGAGTCCATTTGATATTATGTATAGTTATCCTTGTAAAATAAAAAAAGGAATAAAAAGATAAAAGAAAAGAACAATAAAATAAAATCAAAATTGATATTGAAATAATAAAGTTTAAACAAAACAAAACAATGAGAAAAATATACAAATAATAAGAGAAACAAAAGAAAATTGTTAATAAAACATCTATACTGCCCCTGTAGCTATCAATTTATCGGTGAGTTTGGTATGTCGATCACTGGAGGATCTTCGAGTCTCTAAGTATCATATTGATATGGATTTGAAGATAATGCAGCTACCCCAGATGGTGGAGGTGGTATGGACATCTCTAGGTGTCATGCCATCCATTTATCATGGGCCTCTCATCTCTCTATCTGCTCCGTTAGTGCTAGTTAGTTTAATTGCATAGTGCACTGGACTCCCAAGATCTACCCCATGTACTTCTCCAATTAAGCAATCTTCTGTTATTCCCAGTTCTTTGGTGGTGTTGATAACTTAGGTGATCCTGCACTAGTTAATAAGTATAAACTGTAGGTTCTGCTCCTCCCTTCTATGACGGTGGTAAGTCATGTCTCGATGGTTACTCTTTTATATGAGGGCAATCCTCATCTACTGTCAAAGTTGCCTTCTCATCTGATACCTGATCAGTTATTAGATGTCTTTTATTGTTCCCTGTTTCCTACATACCTTGTGCATATTCCTCATAACATCTAAGTTGAGGGCGACCAAGGTACCGAGCAACTTTATTGGTGGTAGCCTCCCAAAGACTCTCATCCTCATTAACAATCACATCACATAAGGCCCGATGCATATCATCCCTATATTTTTCTCTTTTCTCCTATCTTTTCTTAGCCACCCAGATTTTTACTATAAGTTCATCAAGGATTTCTTAAAGATAGCCTCTCCTTTATGTAAACTATTACAAAAAGATATCTCTTTTAAGTTTGATGACAAGTACAAGGAGGCATTTGAAAAACTTAAGGAGCTTTTGATGTCATTTAGCCTCTGAATAGGAGCCTTCCTTTGATATCATCTGTGTTGGAAGTTAAGTTATTATACATTGAGGGCAGTTCTAGGACAAAGAGTGGGAGAACTACATATGCCATTTACTATGCTTTAGAAACTTTAAATTTAGCCCACCTGAATTACTTTACAATTGAAAGTGTGCTTGCTTTAGAAAAAAAAATCAATCACACTTATTAGGGGCTAAAGTTATTGTTTACCCTAATTATGCAACTTTAAAGTACTTGCTTACCAAGAAATAAGCAAAGCCAAGGTTAATTGGATGGATTATCATTTTAGGAGATTGATAAAGAAATAAGAGACAAGAAGGGGCATAAAATGTGGTTACTGATCACCTCAATTGCTTAGTCTGAGAGGAAGAGGAAGTTCCTTTGAAGGAAAAATCCAAATTAACTAATGATTTATACCAATTTGACAACTCCATGGTATGCAAACATTGTTAATTTTCTAGTAACCTATAGTTTTGTCAAAGGCTTATGGGGAAAAATTAAAAAGTGAAGCCAAATACTATCTATAGGACTACCCCTATCTTTGGAAGCATTATATGGACCAAATAATAAGAAGGTGTGTTCCTGAGAGTGAGAAGCTTTCTATTTTGACCTTCTTTTACTCATACACTTGTGTAGGGCACTTTGGCGTAAAAAGGATTGTCGATAAGGAGGTGTGTTCCCTAGAGTAAGATGATTTCTATTTTGACCTTCTATCACTCTCACACTTATGAAGGGCACTTAAAGTAAAAAGTAATGCCTATAAGGTTTTGACGAGTGGTTTTAACTGGTCCTCATTGTTTAAGGATGCATATGTCTTTTGTACGTCATAGGAAAAATTCTAACCAATAGGTAACTTATCTCGTAGAAATCAAATTCCATAAACCTTAATTCTTTTTTTTAATCTTTGATTTTTGGGGCATCGGTTTCCTTCGTTTGACTTTTATTCTATCTTACTTACAGTTGATTTTGTTTCCAAGTGGGTAGAAGCTAAAGCCACTAAGACTAATAATGCCAAATTTATTCCAGTCTTTGTCAAGTATAATATCCTATCTAGGTTTGGGATGCCAAAAGCCATCATAACTGATAAGGAACACATTTTGACAATAGGGTAATGGAAGCTTTGTTTAAAAAGTACCATATCATTTATAAGATTTCTACTTCCAACAATCCTCAAGTGGCCAAGTTGAGGCATCTAATAGAGAAATCAAGTTAATCCTAGAGAAAACAATTTAGCCTAAAAGGAAGGATTGGAGATTGAGGTTGGAAGATGCATTGTAGGCCTATACGATAGCCTATAAAGCATTAATAGGAATATCCCCATATAGTTTGGTGTTGGGAAGCTGTGTCATATTCTTTTAGAGCTGCAACATATGGTCTATTAGTCTATCAAATGTTGTACTATGAATTTTGATGATGCAAGCATATATAGAAAGCCACAATTTTAGGAGCTTAAAAAGATGAGGAACAAATTGTATGAAAAATATGATGATATACAAGGAAAAGAACAAAGATCTTTTGTAGGAAGGTTGGCTAGAGATTTCTTGTAAAAACACTAGCGCCATTAAGGTTATAATGAGAATTTTGAGCTTTTCCTAACATGATGATCTCGTGGAAAAGCTTTGTTATTGGTCAAAAAGTTATTCTTTATTATTCTATAGTTAAATTGTTTCAAGGAAAGTTGCAATCTCACTGGATCAGTCCTTTTTGGTTTCAAATTTGTTTCCATATGGTACAGTAGAGATACAGAGTCTGAAAATTAGAAAGTCATTTAAATTGAACGATCATCACCTAAAACCCTCTATAAAGGATTTTTAATGAAGAATATGGAAGTAGTGGTACTTGAAGACTCCGATGGCGTCCTGTAATGAAGATGATAGTTATAGTTTATATTATGTTTTGGTAGGTGTTTTAATTTGTTTTTAGGTGTTGATTAAATGAATTGTGTATGTTTAGGTTTTGAATTATGTTAATGCGATTGTGTGTTTATGTTTTTTAGTGTTTTGTAGTTTAGAGCATGATATTAAACTTTAATTTTGTGCACTGGAGGTATTTTGACGTGTTTATTAGAGTATGAACTTAGATGTAGAAGATTCAGGGAATTTGGAGAAAGCTTGTACAAAAGGAACAAGGTCACGATTGTGACATGCTTGTCATGGTCATAACAGAAGGTCTACCTCAAGGCCATAATCGTGACAGAAGAGGATAACACTAGGTCACAATTGTGACACCCTTGTCGTGATCATGACAGAAGCCAAATTTCAAGGGTCATGATCGTGATAGTCACACAGTAGACGCAAGGATCTCCTTCTATTTAATTTTGAAAGGTCTTTTTGGTCTTTTTTGCCTAGGTAAAACCTAATTTTTACCCTAAAGGGAAAAATAACTATAAAAGGAAATAAGATGACCTAATGAACTGAGCCTCCATCTTACCAAATTGAGATTAATCCAAGGAAGATCAAGAGGAGCATTAGTTGTCCAACATTTTCTAGATCTGCAAATTTAGCTCCAAACCAAGTTTTTCTTTCTTTCCTTTTGTTATTTTTATTAAACTTGATGTGTGAATTGGATTGGAAGATGTTATACATGTTGATGATGTTTTAATTTCATATTAGGATTTGTTCTTGACTTATTTTGTAACTTGAACACTATTGATTTCAATACAATGTTTTACGTGTTGTGATATTTATCCTTGCTTATACTTTGACAAAAAATAGAGAGAGTGAGTCGATAGTAATCTAATTAGGTTGGAAAATGAGATTTAAAAACCTAATAAGTCACATAAATATCAAATTGATAATCATACGAAGAGAGATCTTGTGTGAGAACTCGATTATCCAATAGATTGCTTAAAAACTAGTTGAAAACATTAGGCTATTTTTGTTAATTGAGATATTGCAAATTTGGAATTTTGTTATCAATTAGGGATTATTAATTGGGTTTAAATGATTATGTCTTGAGAGAGAATAATTAAACCCTTTGAAAATCTAGGATGGACACCAAATTGAATCAAAAAGATTAAGGAGTAAAATGGTCATAGAACAAATCCTATACTTTCATACTTGGTCATCCATGTTTTATTATGACAAGTCAATTATTAAGTCATTTAGTGCTTAATTTTATTTGATTGTTTAATTTCTAAATTTTATTTTCTCTCAAATCATATTTCTTAACCTTAGATAAAGTTAGGTTCATTTAGTATAGCTAATTTCTTGTGGGATTGACACCTCAATTACTACAACTTTACGATTCGTATACTTGCGAAATATTGAGAGTTTTATATTGGGTAAAACTTGCTCAACAATTTTTTGGGGTTGTTGTTAGAGAGCTAGTTCAGGACTTTTTGAATTATTTTGTTTAAGGAATTATTTCCCTTTTTTGTGATTGTGGTAGCTAATCATAATAAATTATATAAAAAAAGAGAGAGAGAAGGAAGTTAGGTGTAAAGTAGAAGACAAATCAATTTGCACATCACAAGGCAATTATGAGGAATTCAAAAGGTTAAATGCAAAAGAGATAGAAAGAACAATGATGGAGGAAATACATCATAGGGAGCAAAGGAACTTTTTGAACTTCATTGAGATACAATTTGGTCTAGGAAGTAATCATCTTTATTTGAACACTTACAATCTGAGGTGACAAAACTACCCAAATTTCTTTTGGTCTAATAATGCAACAACTCGTATAGGAATTGCAGGCCTACTAGCATTTCAGCGAGATGATTCTAGTTCATGTAATTTAAAATTGGACAAGATCATAAGTATAGATGAGGCCTAGAAAAGGCTAGAATGGAAGTGTGAAGAAGTAATGGAAGATCATGTCTCTTCTATTCACAACCTAGAGTTCAAATGGGCTAGCTTACTAATGAATTATATAAGAGAAGTTTGGAAAGCTTTCTAAGCAATATGGAAGTAAATCTAAAAGAGGAATTTAAGGCTATTACATTAGGAGTGAGAAAGAGTTAAAAGAACCAGCACAAACCTAGCTAAACCCCACTTTGTAAGACATCAAGAGAAGAAAAAAGAGGATGAAGAAAAGAATGAAGACCCCCCATTCATTCCTCCTTCGCCTTATCCACAGAAAATACCATTCCCACAAAGACTTCAGAAGAACAAATCAGATGTACCATTTGCAACGTTCATGGAAAAGCTTAAAATGGCAAATTTACTTATCTTTTATGGAAGTGTTGAAACACAGGCGCAAGTACATGAAGTTCCTTAAAGACACTACAAGAGTTAAGACATTTAGTGACGATTCTTTTGTGGCAACCTGTTATTTCGTCACAAATACGAGGCTTTTTGTGACAAGACAATGGATTGACGCTATTGTTTCGATTAACTGTGATGATTTATTTTTTTGTCACTAATACAATAGTAATTGTGACAATTTAGTATCTTCCACAGTTAAGT
>JANZLX010000093.1:20272-30470 GCA_025531955.1 Erythroxylum orinocense
AACATGCTAATTAACTCCACAAAATAAAATAATTAATCTATCAAGACCTCAAAATTTATTTAAATCATGCTTAACTTCAGTGAACAAAATTTGGGGACCAACAAAGAAAGACATGTCATTATCATTATTAAGTTGAATATAATTTCTTATTAATTTAATTCAATTTCATTTGTTTACTATGACCCTTTATAAAACAAGTAGTTCTATAGATCCAATTTGTCTTGACCATATCAATCATTTAGCGGATTGAGTTCTTAAAGAACAAAGTTTCATAGATAAGAGTGATATGAAAGATAATTTTAAATAAAAAATATGGACGTATCATTTAATGCAATAATTTTGAATGATAGTGATGATAAGACTCTTCTCAGTGAAAATGATTTTGTTACATATAAAAATTGGAGTCGATATGATTTAAGCGAGTATTTTATTAAATGAAATTATAAGTTTTTTATTTTTTCTTTTAATTTGATTTATATTTGATATTTATGCTAAATTATATATGCAATATAAATATAAAACTTTTAAATCTAATTGTTTTTATTTTAAGTTTTACTTTTATTTGGTTTTGTTTTTCGATGGAGTCATAGTCATAATGGTGTTTTTGATGTAATTATTCTTTATTATATGATATAAATTGTAAAAATTTAAATACTTTACATCATTTTTAGATTTATATCTGTATAACTTATGGTGTTTTTGATGTAATTATTCTTTATTATATGATATAAATTGTAAAAGTTTAAGTACTTTATGTTATTTTTAGATTTATATCTGTATAATAATTGAACCGTCTTTTTCCTATATTAATTGTAGTCATTTTTTATGTATAAAATATACGAAAAGTAAAATTATTAAAAAAGAGATAATTATTATTTAAAATGTATATTATTATAATTTTTAGAGATATAGTGCATATAGAAATTATAATTATTTTAAAAATTACAATTGCCATACGGTCCATACCAGGACCGGTAACATTGGTCGAATGGGTTGGGGATAAACAAAAGTGCTGCCGGTTTGGCATGAGGTTCTTCTCAATTGATGTTATTTTGTTCTTCGACCGCTCGACTCCTCTCCGTCTCTTATCAGTTTTTCATTCCTTCTCTAGTCGCCACTTCAGTCGGAAAACAGTCGATCTGATGGAGCCTATTTCTGCTCCGTCGCCGTCGAAGAAGAGCCGGGGGAGAGCTCCAACGAGCATCCAGTCTCTGGATGACGATATTATTTGCATAATCTTTTCTTATCTCGGACTCTTCGATGTCGTTCGCTGTTCCGTCGTTTGCAAATCATGGTACTATTTCCTTCAATTAAATGAACCCACAAAAAGGCCAATTTATTTTTTTCTAGAAACAATTTGCTTGCTTTAATGGTTATCCATGACTTGTGGTGAAGGAATGCGTTTATTTTGAGGTCAAAGTTACTGCAAGAGCTCTGCTCGCAAAAGAGAACCAGCAGGATTGATTGGTCCGAGGAGTCACTGAACACGTGCTTGGAGGAACTGGCAATGGAGCACCACAGATCTTCTCTTCTTAAAGGCCCTGTTTTTGTGGACCAGTGGAAAGGTCATTCCTATAGGTAAATAGCCTTTTTTCTTTTCTTTTTTTTGTTTTGATATCTTGTTAAAGCAAGATTTGAAAAAAATGTGAGGTTTTATCTTAGGGCTGAGCAGTGCCGGGTAAAGATGGGGTTGATTCTCAGCGGAGTTGGTGACAAGGTACGATCCGTTCTTTAGACAGTCTACTCTGAGTTAATACCCAAATGATAACTCTACTTTGTTTTGATAATTGTTGGTATTATCTTATCTGCTTCCCGCTAGGTCACTTAAATTTTGAATGAAATGATTCCAGGTTATGCGTCTCTGGTCCCTAGACAGCTACAATTGCGTAGGAGAATATGCTATTCCACATGGAGCATCTCTTTTTGACTTCGATTTTGATGAGAGCAAGGTATGCTTTATCATCTGCATATCTGCTGTGTTTAATTATAATGCATCAGTGAAAAATTGCAACGAATTTTATAGTGCGTGAATCCATTGAAGATGTTACTGTTTCCTTAATGGGTATAGCTTAAGAAAACATGCCTCTGTCAAACAACACATTAACATTTATTTCTTATTTTCACTTCCTATAGTAAGGCTTACACAAATTAGATCTTTCACTGCTACTGCATCCTATGATGCATTTGTTGTACATCATCTTTGTAATGCTCTTACACTTCTCAAGTTAGGTAACATAACTGGACAATAATCATTACTTTTATGATGGGAGATGGCATATACTTTGGGCTTTTATCAACTGAATTTAATATTTCCTACCTTATTCAATATCTGCTTGTAGATCGTGGGTTTGGTTGGCACTCAGATATGTATTTGGAGGCGCAATGGACGGAGAAATCTATTTCCTGAACGGGAAAGCACATTCAACAAGGGTCTATGCATGCGGTAAATTAGCTAATATTTGATCATGTCCTTTAATATCGCTTAAAAGATTGGAGGCTTTAAGATGCAGCTCTACAATGTCTCTCTATCAAATTTTAGTTTTGCCTAATAATAATCCAACTCAGCCTGTGTGCTCCAATGCTTTATATATCTTTTTTACTTTCTTTTCATTTGTTTATTTCTTTCAACTAATTCATTCTCTCCTCAAGTTACTTTGATCCAGATGCTGTTGTTGGATGTGAGGATGGGACAGCTCGTGTATTTGACATGTACAGTAAAAGATGCTCGCAAATCATTAGGTAAGATTCGTTGAATACAATTAAGAAAAATTGATTTGCATAAAACTGAAACTCAGACCACGTTAACATTTCGGTGTCAATATGTCAGTAAAGATTTCTTGGATTTGTGTGATGTCCTTGGATGGTGATTTGAATATTCATAATTTTGTTTCCTATTGCAGGATGCATTCTGAGGCAGTTACTCGCATTTGTTTTAGCGAGGATCAGTTGGTTCTTTGTGGTTCTTCTCTAGGGAGGATAACAGTATCAAGTCTTTCGTCTGATCACCGGGTAGCCACACTAAGAGCCACTGATTACAAAGGTTCATCCCTATAATTTCTGATTATAGCTGCATACCTATCACTTCGTAGGTTTGAACTTCATAAATGTCCTTTCTACTCATTCAGTAAAGTAACCGTTTATCTCTTATCTCCTCAATATTTCATCTTTTGTCATTGTTTGGTTACCCCTTGTTTGAGATTCATATCTACGGAAACCAAAGGGGATGTCTATTCCACCTTTTTGAATTATGAAGAACTGACCACTAGATATTCTCCTTGCCATAATCAGGGGGAACAAGCATTGCTAGTGATTATGTATAATTTGGAGTTGCTTCTTTTTACAGGTATAAAGGCTTTGTGCTTCAATCCATCTTCTCGTCTGGTATTTGCGGGGACAACTGCTGGATGTACTTCTTGTTGGGACCTTAGGTATCTAAAGTACTATACATTTTGATTTCTAATTGTCCGTAACTAATTAGCAGGCAATAAACCATGAATCAAAAGTTGAATCTGATTAGCTAAGTCAAGTCAGTGATAGCCTATGATACCTGTTTTATTAATCTTTTGTACATGGTGCTTGCCTGGGATCTCTACATTCCATTACCCCTCTTTGCGTGCTACTCCTAGCACATTTGCAGAGTAGCACGCATTTGCTTTTGGGATGCTTTGAAATCCATGAAGTTTAAGTAAGCATACAGACGAGGAACTAATTAAGAGATGAATTTTGCTGTTACGGTCACTTTCTTCGTCTAAGTTATTTGTCAGAGTCAAAAGTACTTAACTTCCATCTTGAAGGCAATTTATTGTTTAGCTTTACTGCCTTGAAGGACGATGCGACGACTATGGGAAAGACGAGTTAGTCCAAATGTGGTGTATGCTATGCAACATCTTCATCATGACGTGTCTACTTTATTAGTTGGTGGATTAGATGGTATCTTACGTGTTCAGGACCAGAACACTGGCGAAGTTCTTTCAAGCTATGTTTTGGATTACAACACCTCATGTGTAGATAGAGGCGGAGTGATGATAGAAAGAGTGAGTGGCAGAAAGCTGTCCAAATATGAGGACATTGACAAAATTCATCGCAGGTATAGACCTCCCATCACGAGCTTGGCTGTTGGAATGAAGAAAGTCATCACAACGCATAATAGCAAGTTCATTAGAGTGTGGAAGTTTGAATAAGTGACTTCATAACTATGTCATGACTGTATAGCCAATTGAATATTGAAAGTGACTGTATAGCCAATTGAATGTTGTGAGTACCCTTTTATTTATGATTTTGCCTGAAGAACCCATTTTTTCAATTAGCATAATGGCCCTGATTGGCAATCGGTTAATTGTATTAGCTATTAGCTGATTCTATCAGTTGATTTGACTAGCAGATTGCATTAACTGTTTGTTAGAAATGTTCGGTAAAATTAGTTGTTTATATGTAAAATGACTTCTAAAGATATGATTTTTTTTTTAAAAAAAACAATTTACTTTGTTCCTGTAAATTTGATTTTTAACCCTCCCCATTAATCTAAGTATGTTCAATCATGTCCAAGAGGTTGTGTATTGGAGCTGAATGCATCAAAATAAAAGTTATTAATTGATGTATTAATTTGCATATAATTATTTTTAATAGAAGTACAATAATTTTAACTATGTAAAGCTAGTTAATTTTTATTAATTAATAAATATATGTTTTTTATTTTATTAATAATTAATATGATAATAAAATAAAATATATTAAAATTTTATTAATAATTAATAATCAATATGATAATAAAATAAAATTTTATTCAGTTTTTATTTATTACATAATAATACTAATATATAAGATGATAAATTACTCATATTTTATTTATAATACATATTTTATAACTAATTGTTAATTAATTTTATTAATAAATAAAATTTATATTTCTACAATTTATCATATTTAGATGTAAATATATTAATTTATATATAACAATAGCAAAAAAAGATAGTATCTGCTGTATTTACACTTGAGGTATTGTTTTCCATGATAAAAAGTCTTGATATACCAATCTATGATATGGAATTACCTTAGCTTCGGCAACTCGAGCTGTTGTGATATAGAATCACTTTTTTATTACATAGGGTATAACTGTCTCTTAATAATTAAATACTTAACTGTTTGATAAAAACGCTTCTGTATAAGAGTGTTTTCATTTTTAGCTGTTTGAAAATAAACAATCGGTGGTTCACCTATTTTCCAAATAGCATTTATAGCTCTTCAAACAGCCAGAAGCATGCCAATCAGCAGCTCACCATTCTAGGCCAAAGAGCTCAAACTAGGTTTATATATTATTGTTGGTCAAAGGATGATTTGTTTTAGGTTTCATTATAAGAATTTAAAAAGATGACCGAGGCAAAGTTTATCAGGTTCGAAGCAGGTACGATGTTTTCGATCACATTCCCTGCAGGAAGTTTATGCTTACATTTGTAAGTTGACTTCTAACGAATATCACGTGGTGACTGGTGACTGTTATAACCCGCGTAACTGGGACAAGATTATCTCGTTTAGGCCACACTCTACACACTATATTTAGCGTGAATGGGATAAGATTATATTTTAATATATCATATTACATAAAGTTGTCGGCAACAGAGGTAACTCTCTTGAGATGACAATACATCTGCCAGACTTAATCAGATCTTGTAGTCCTAATTCGACCCAAAACTCAGGTTGGATTCAGGTCGAGACCTAAACAATATTGTTTGTGGAATGATAACAGATTTGGCTGAACTTAAATCAGATTTTGTAGTCCTAATTTGACCCAAAACTTAGGTTAGATTTAGCTCGAGGCCTAAGCAATTGTATGGATGAATTGGTGTAAGATCGATTTAGATTGTTTTGATTAGGCTGACCCTTAAATTCAAATTTGATTCAAAACTTAATAAACTCGAATATGATCAAGCCAACCCTAATATTTATCAACTTTATAATTCTTTTTTTTAATTCCGTATTTAAAAAGACATTGAAATATACATTATTTTGCGGCTAAGTTCTCTTCACTATTAAACTTGATTTTAATCTACAAAGAATACGATTGAAATCTCGAGAATTTTTTTTAATAAGAATCTTAGGAATCTCCAAAAAAAAAACATTTCTCTGCTACCACTTTATTAATTATTTCTATAAAAGAAATTGAATTGATTGAAAATGATACGGGAGATCATGTTCACACATGATAGATTTGTGGACATGTGTTCATGAAATAAAGACCGAAGACTTGGTGATGATGAGGGTGAGGGTGACCAGTATCTTAGTTTGACCTTCCAAACACTATGTACTCTCGTCATAGTCCTGATGTCATAGCACATGTCCAGAGTGTGAGGTATTAGATTAATAATAGTTAAATTTGTAATTACTTGCAAAATCATTTTCCAATGTATTATGTTATTTGAGTAATTTATACAATATTTTAATTAATTGTATCATTAATTTTCTAAAAATACATAGCAGCTAAGATTTTAAACACAAAACTCACTTCAAATCAAGTTTCATGTACCTTTTTAATCATTTTTTTCAACAACTTACTTTCCATTATTTGTTAAATATGGGATGAAAATACCCATGTAATAAATGCATGTATTTGATCATTGAAATATCTACTTAGTACGTTTTGCGTGGGAAAGCCACGAACAATCATTTGGGTAAGCTCAATCCTTCTTATAAATACCCCTCCTACCTTTCAACCCCTCTCCACTCCATCACTTACGTAGACAAAAGACTTCACATCTCTCTTCTCATTCCCCTTCCCTTGCTCTATCTCTATCTCTCTTTGGTGTCTCTGAAAAGAAACACAGTTTCAGCTTGAGAAACAAGTTCAGAAATGACTACTTCGGTACATGTTGTGGGTCATCTAACACCAGGCATTGGGTTAATGTTTTTAGGGTTTTGGCACCTTTTCAACCACATCAAACTCCATATCCAAAACCCCATCTCCTATGTCTCTTCCCCTTGGTTTTCCACTTCAAAAATAAAGTACCTAGAGCTCTATATAATTATGCTTGAAACCTCCATATCTATGTCCATAGAGGTGTTCTTTGCTAGTGAATGGCACCAACTTTTTCACCCTAATGAGGCCTATCCATCGAACAACCTCCACAACTACGAGCACTCCATTATATTAACGACCTTCTTTGTCTATGCTACTTTTGCTATTATTCTTGACATTCTTAAGCCTAAGGCTCGCTATGCTCTAACACAATCTCTCTTCGCATTAGCCTTTGTTCAACTTTTACTTCTCATCCACTATCACTCGGCTGATCATGTAGGTCTTGAAGGGCAGTACCACTTGCTTTTTGAGATCACCTTAGTTGTTTCTCTAGCCACAATTCTATTAGGAATCAGGTATCCTAGGAGTTTCACAATCAGCTTTATTAGGTCCACATGCTTGATTTACCAAGGCTTTTGGTTTGCTTTTACTGGCTTCATGCTCTGGACACCATCTATGGTGCCTAAAGGCTGTTCCTTATACCCGGAGGGAGGTCGTCAGATGGTTAGGTGCAATGGAGATGAAGATCTTTCAAGGGCTAAATCTCTAGCCAACATTCAGTTCAGCTGGGGCTTAATTGCTGTCACCATTATCGTGATGTCATTCTACTTGATTCTGAACAAGTTCCACACTAAAAAGATCGAGTACTCTATACTGTCAAGTGAAACATTAATGTTTGAAGAGGACTCAGATGATGTTGAAACACCTAAGAAGTGACCAACTCCAAATTTAGTTCCTACGATATTGAATGGTGACAACTATCTTCTTTTTTTTCTGTGAAGGGTTTAAATTTGAAAGTGAGTTCGAGTCTTATGTTTACTCTATATATGTGTATGTTTAAGGTTGCAGCTTTCGCTTGTATTGTTGAATAAAAAAGGCTGACATGCTTCCTATAAAAGTTTGTACTTTGCAATGAATGAGTTGGATATTCTTTGTTATATATTATTAGTTTATTTAACTGTAGTTGAAATTGTTATCTGATCTTCTTCTCCATTTCTCTAGTTACCATACCCATATACTCTAAATTTTGCCCGAATTAAAAATATGGTTGGGGAGAAACTGTATGTAAATTTTTAACTAGTGTTATTTATCATTTTATTTTTGTTTATCAAAGTTCAAAAAAAAGGTAATCATGATTTGTTATTTAGTTAAGTTGTTTTAATAATTAGAATATTTTAATGCTACTACTTTGATTTTTCATATTCTAAAATGTAAAGCAAACAAGATTTTATGACTAAGATTCATATCAAATCATATTATACTAAATTTCATTTCAAAGCAAAGTAATTCATGGATTTATTAAATAAGTTGAAATCTAGACTGTATTTTTTATCAGAGTTTTTGAGCATAAGTTGAAGGAATGTTTATTTTAATTTGAAAATGCGGAAATTCGATTTGATTGAATTTATCTTCAACCATGATATACATTTATCCTCTTAGTATTAATCAAGTTTTTAAAAAAAAACAAAAAGGGCACAATATTCAAAATAAATAAATAAAATTTCATTAAAAAATGAGACAATTCTCCTATACCTAATCTTCATATATGTACATATCTTAAGAAAAAGGTTAAAAAAAAAGAAAGAGCAGCAATATCATTGTTGAATCTAAAAGATTATGTATTATATTACATATTTTATATTTTATTTATAAATATTTATTATATTTTATATTATCGTTACGAATCTATCGAAAATAATCTCTCTATTAATTAAGAATAATTAAGAATAAAGTTAAATACTATTAAACTTCTTCAAATTTTACATTTTTTGTCGTCTCTTTACAAAAACACCTCCTGTAACAGGACTCACATGTTAGAAGGTCTAATCCGGTACTTCCTCTCTTAAAAGACCGTCCATTGCACGTAAAAAGAACTCATTAGAATAGTGTTTAGTGCTGAGAGTAGATAAAGACGACCAAGGAGGCTTCTTGTCAGCTTGGATAGATTTAATAGTTCACAAGGGAGGTGCTTGTACCTAAAAAGAACGAGTTGCTTGTACCAATTACCTCTAATAACGTTTGCTTGATCAAAACAATGGTACTTTGGGTCAATGTGTGTTAAATAAGTTTAATTCACTTTTCTTTGCATGTATAGAGGAAAATTTGTGAAAGAGACGAATTTTTTTTTAATCTTATAGCCACCAATCTTCATTTCTCTTAATTCTAGTTAAGTTCTTGTTTAATCTTTAAATTCACACACATCGACCCAAAGTATCATTGTTTTGATCAAGCAAACGTTATTAGAGGCTCAATTAAACAAATAGAGGAATGCCTTCCAATCCAATAAATATATATACACATACTTGAAATGTACCAATGATTAAAAAAATCAACTGATTTGACCGGTTCAACTGTGAAAACTTTGAACCCACTAATATTTCGGTTTAATTTATTTTAATAATTTTTGTTGACATATATAAATTAATAAGTTTTTATAAATAACAAAATCAATTAATTTTTATTTAACAAATTTTCAATTAAACTTTAAATTTTTCAATAAATAAGGAAAATCTCTTTCAATAATATTTTATATTCTTTAATTTTATTTAATCTTTAGCCAATTTTATGACAGTCTAATACCTCTTGAATAATTTGAAGAGTCAATTCCTTAATTTGGGCCACAATTTTCAACAATTGCAACCTTTATCCTAGTCATATATAATTAATTAGTTCAAAAAATGGATCAAGTTGAAAATTAAATGTTCCTCCTAACTCAAAAGACATGTTTATTGCAACTCAACACATCAATTTACACTTCAAGCTAGCAATTAGGCAACCTAGAAGATTTCACAAGAACAAATTACGTAAAGAGCTCAAACTAGGTTGATATATGATGGTTGGTCCAAGGATGATATGTTTCAACTTTCATTATAAATAAGTGATCTAAAGTTTCCGTTAGAATCTAAACTTTGACCAAGGAAAGGTTTCACATTCCCTACAAGAAGATGTGAGTTTTATAGAATATTATTGATGTGTTAAGATTATCTCATTAGACCATACTCTAATGTATTCATTAATTATTATAACTTGCACGTTTATAACATTTTGGAAGTCCCAAGTACGTTGTTATGTTATAAATACCCCTCCATCCCTCCTCCTACCTCTCAATCCCTCTCTATTCCATCTTTGTACGTAGTAAACAAAACTCCACAGCTCTCTTCTCATTCCCTTTCCCTGAGAGACATAGTT
>JANZLX010000097.1:0-11814 GCA_025531955.1 Erythroxylum orinocense
AATTAAATTTTAATAATTATTAATAAATTTAATTAAATTTAAAATATATAAATATTCAAATAAATTTTGATTTAATAATTAAAATCTATTTCAAAGAAATATTAATTTTTAACTAAAATTTTAATTTTTAAATTATTTATTTATTAAAATAACATTATATTAAAATAAATATTATATAATAGATTAAATAAATTTATGTAATTAAAATATTTTATATTTAAGTTTGATCTAATATGTAATTATTATTAGTGATAAAAATATAATTATTTTAATACTAATAACCAAACAAGTTTTTGTTTTTATTTGAAAGAAAAATAGAAACAAAAAATTGAAAACAAAAATTGAAAATTACAATAGAAAAACAAAAGTAGAGCCAAATAATGGCTTAATTTACACTTAAAGAGGAAAGAGTGTTCGCTGTAAGTTCTTGTAACTCATAATTATGTTAGAAGATAATTTTAAGGCAAAGAAAATTGCCTTACAATGGCCCTTCTATTTTAGTTTTTGTATTAATAAGAAAACGAGTTTGATTAAAGTTTAGATTTTGATTTTCTATTAAATGTGTTTGGCTAAGATTTTGTTTTTAATTTTTTCATATTTTTATAATTTATGAAAACCATAAAATATATTTTTTATCAAAATTTAATATAATATTAAATAGATATAATTATATTTATTCAATATTAGTTACTGAAAAAGTTGTTATCATCATTATTTAAATATTTAATAAATATTTTAATGTTCAAATATTTTAAGAATTATTTTATGAAAGATATAAATTATTTTTAAATAATAAAATTCTGATTTTTAAAATTTAGCAAATTGAATAAAACTTATTTTCAAGTTATTTACATTTAATATTATTAATAAGAATATGATTAAAATAAATAATATATGAAATATAATTATATAGTTTTAATTAATTTATTTTATAATAAATAATTTTTTAGAATTATTAATTATTCATATTTTGTAATAATATTTTTGTAAAATAAAAATAAAATAACTTTTGTTATTATAACATATAGTTTAACTAAGTCAATTATTTGTATTGAAATAAATATTACATGAAATATATGAGAACTATAATTCAATTTTATTTATGTAATTAATGTTTCATTAATGATTAGTCTTTATAGATTAATATTCTTAATCTATAAAATATATAATTATTAAATTACTTTATTCTTATTTATTATTTTATTTATAAGTATTGATAATAAATGTATAATTATATTAATGCTACATCTTTAAAAAAATTATTTAAAAAACAGAAACCAAATTATCTACAAAAATAAAAAGTAATTATAAAAAATAATACTAGTAAATAGAATCTTACGTGAGATCTAACCTGAATTTTTTTTTTGAAAATTAATCTAACCTGAATTTTGGTGGAAAGCAAAGTTTCATAAGCAAACCAACATTGGGTAAGGACATAAGTTTGATGTTAGACTTATACTAATAATAGGGATTGAGAAGTTAAAAGCAGATTGGTGTTTGTGTCAAAAGTGGGTCAAGACTAGACTCGTGACACAAAATTCGAGGATGTCACGGAAATAGAATTCGCAATTTTGATATTAAGAAATTTAATTAATCTCACGTTGTAGAAGATGAAGATAAGGATGCTTCAACGAGGATATACAACAATATTCGGAAGAGAAGAAAAAAATGTCAGAGAGTTTAGCTACATTAAAGAAAGAAGAGACTTTATCAAAGGTGCACAATGCTGCAATATTGAGTTTAGAAGATAAAGTCTTGAGAGAGGTGGTTGGTGAAATAATTGTTGTTTTGCTATCAAAAAAACTTGAAAGTAAATATTAGAAGAAATTCCTATCAAATCATTTATATCAAAGGCAACATTTGCATTATTTCAGGATGACATAAAATGTACAAACAAAAGATCACATTGATAATTTTAATAAAATCTTCTTATATTTGCAAGGTGTTAGGGTCAAAATTGAAATGGGAATAAAGCTTTAATCTTTTTGTGTTCCATACCTAATTCATATAAAAATTTTATTGATAATTTATTATATGAGAGACAAACCATTTTGATAATGATGCAAAGAATGCTCTATAGTCTAAACAATTGAAGGAAAAAAAATCTAGGACATTTATGAAGATGGATCAGATTTAGGTCTAGTTGATAGTAGAAGTAGGAATGAGGAAAATAATGGTGGAAATGGGAGAATGATCTAAATCTAATTCTAATGTTGTTTGATGCTTTAACTATAAAAAGAAGGCACTTTAAAAGGTATTGTCCATAGTAGAAGGAGAGAAATGACGAAAAGGAGACTGATGGAAAAGTAAGTATTACTATAAGAACATTGAGTGCCCGGTATGCTTTTGAGCTACAAAAAAGAGATTTTTATGGGTACTCTTGATAGTTAAAGTTATAAGTTTTCTATCGGTGATGGACAACTTAAGATGTCAAAGGGTTCTATAACTATGTTGAAAAGAAAATTAAAGTATAACATCTATGTCTTAATAAAAAAACAGTAATAGTATTGATGATTATCTCTTAGAATTTGTATAATTGATCACATGAGTGAGTAGGGGCTTAAAACATTGAGTAAGAAAGGATTGTTGGATAATGCTGTACTTGGGAAGATAAAATTTTTGTGAGTTTTATGTTCTTAGCAAGTAATATGGGGTCAAATTTGATTTGGTAAACATATTTCTATCATTTTTGTTATATTCATTAAAATTGATGGGGTCCTACTCTGATTTAATCATATGGAGGATGTAATTACTTTGTTACATTGGCATTTCTACTTTCATTAAAGTTGTACAAGGAGAAGTTTATTGTCATACTATTTTCTTCGTATCAGTTTATCATAATAATAAAATAAATCTATGTCTTTGGTCACGAATTTAAGTAACATATTAATCAAACCACGCAAATTCTGTATTTTTTATTTAATTTGTTTTCTTTATATTTTTTATTGTTTAAGTAGTAAGCTTTAAACTTATATTGCTGTTTATTTGATGCTGCAAGGGAAATTGTGAAGCGCAAGAAATAAGGCTGTGCGTTTTTCTTGGCCAAAATAAAGATGCCAAAAGCTGTGAATCGCAATTATCATTGATTTGAGAGCTCTGGAGCATGATTCCCTTTCAGACTCCACTAACTTGATCTGCCTAACTCCATGATAATAAAATTCAGGAAAAAGGTGCGCTTGGAAAGGCACACCTGTTAAGATGGTCATTGTCCCGTTGTTCTGGTACGTCCCAGAAACGAGCATTTGGCCATGATATTCTTAGTGGAATCCAAAGGAATAAACACTTTATTACAGGCACATATATTTCTCAACAACTTTACCGATTATCATTTATCCAACATTATTCCATTTCCATCGCTATCGTTAAAATCCTGGCAGCGCACAAATCAGCTGGCGTACACCCTTTTAAAAATTGAATAGGTTAAGTCACTTGACTGAATTTTTTTTTGAATTGGTTATTTTTTTAGTTTAGTTTTTATTTTTTTCAATTTGATTTGGTTTAATAATTTTTTTATTAAAAATTGATAAATTTATTATTAATTTGACAGTTTTTTATAAATTACTAGTCGGTTTGTAAAAACTAAAAATAACCGATTAATTTTTATTTAACAGTTTTTTTAATTAAAATTTAAATATGTAAATATATAAGGATAATTTTCTTCATCATTTTTCAAATTCTTTAATTTTATTCAATCTTTAACCAATTTTATGATAGTCTAATACTAGTTAAACCTTTTAAACATTAAACTTTTTATCTTATCGGTTTAACTTCTAATCTAGTTTTCATACCACTTATTTCAACCTATGATTTCCTGCTCTTGAATATTACTACCATTTTCATTTAGAAAGGCATTACATTCTTCCTACTAATTTAGTGTTATTTCGAAATTACATGAAAATGGAAACGTTAGTCCAAGAAAATGTGGAAACATAAAATAAAAATATATAACTTTACAATACAATAAGCCAAAACGTTAATACATATTTAAAATTTGAATTTATCTGTTTTTTAAATCATAAGTTTAGGATTCATGTAAATTTAAAAAGCATAATAAAAATTACAAATTATGTTGAAATTAATGTTAGTAATCAATAATCTATATTAATTTATTATATAAACTTTACTCTGAAGCCCTATTGGTCTGCTTAAAGAGATATAATTTGTTAATTTAATGATAAAATGACATATTTTAATGTACAAGTAAAGAAGTTATGGAGCCTACATTTTTGTACCTATAGTATTGCTTCTTATTCAAAATTGAAATTAATCTCTCTGTTTACATATTTATTTAAAAGAAAAGTAAATTCAACCACGGGCTCCCTATGGCAAACATTTTCAGATATCTTTGAAACTTTTCTATATTTCACAAAATAAATAATAACATATTGATTCACATAATTAATTAATATCACAGACAGGGGAAACGTCATTGTTAATATCTCCGATATCTGATCATACTATATAGGTTGGTGTAGATATGTCGTATCATCTATCCATGTTTTACTCTTACACTGTACTTAAGTAACAAGTGTTAACATATAAGTTGCTGGACTTAATTCTTACGATTATTAAAGGAAAAAGCTAGCTGCATGAGGATACGTTAGGGACACCGTTCGACATGTTTAAGTAAAAAACTCCCTTTATGTATAATGGAACCTTATCTGAGAGTTTCGGAACGTAATTGTTTATTGTAATTCGATCACTGTTTTGCTAGTTTTGGAAAAGCCAATCTCTTGCCGATTTTGACACAAATCCTGGCAGGAGTGCTACTACCAACTGATATTTACGTGCTGAGACATTAGAATTTCAAGGAATTACTATTAATTATTCAGACACGTTTCAGACATATATATGCCACTTGTCCTCAGGAATCTGGTTACTATTATTCAGACACGTTTCAGACATATGCCACTTGTCCTCAGGAATCTGGTTTTCTCACATCTTCGTACAATTTGCAGCTTATCTTTTTCATAAAATATTACCGATTGTTTTGCTGTCTTAATCTTCTTAACGAAAAGGATACGAGATTGAGTTCGAGGTTCACTGTTCACACTTTTTGTTCTTGTAAATTAATTAGGTCTGTTTTTACTTTGTATGGATGTTGCTCATTTATTATTATTACTTTAATTGGTGTACTTTGATCAATCATTGTTGCCTTGCAATCCCACGCACCAACAGCAAAAGAAACAAATGGAGAGTTAAATCTAACGATGTACTAAACCATGTAGTTGTTGCGAGACTTCCTCAGGATCTTTTTTCATATCGGATATATTCATTTCATATACAGATTGATTTACTTTCTGTGACAAGCTTAAAAATGCATATACCAATTAAAAGTCATCAACATCATAGAGTAATTTCCTTAAAATGTAGTAACAATTCCACATTAAACTCAAAATGTATAAACAAACGTCAGACGTAGACGACATGTTTGTCCAAACATATTGGACATTTCCATCAATATATGCAAAACTACAGAGTATGTACTTTTCGTATTTTATTGTTGATAAAAACTGAACCATCTGAATAAAAAGGGCTATACATAAGAATTGTCATCAATATCATCGTTGTCTTGCTAGTTGCGGCCAGAGATATAATTTATCAAAATATCATTCAATTTGATAACTTTATATTCGTTAAGCATTGCATGCATCGTCCTAATTCCTAAAACCTAACTATGGCTGTCCTATTTGAATGAATCCTCATTTACTTTACAAGGAGAAGGTCATAGTTAAACAATTGAAAATGATGCTCTTTTTCTCACTCAAATGACATTCTCCTGTAGCAATTATTGATGCACTTTTTGTCACTCAAATGACGTTCACCTGTAACAATTAGTTCTACTTAAGTTTTCAAAAGTGGAATAAGAAAGACGTTGTGGTTGAGCTTAAAAGTGAGGAGAGGATTGTTATTGACGCTGTTGCAATCAAAATTGTTTCCAGTAACTTTAAAATCTTATCCATATCCTGATCATTTTTGTACCCTTTGATCAACTGCCAAGATGAGGACACGATGCTGAAATCATAAAATGGACGGATAGGAGACAATGCAGCAAAAGCTAAATGATACGGCATATATATGAGTTCAAAGGTTAAATAATTCGATCATGATGGATTCGTTTGTCAATTTATGTGGACACAGTGCATGCCATGGAACCTCTCATCATCACCTCCAATGCAAAGGAAAGGACAAGATTTGTTGACAAGTAAGTGTTAACAATCTGGTCTGGGTGAATGATTAGTAGTTAGTGTGATTGCAGAATCGCAAGAATCCTACACCTTGTATTGCAATAGTACTGAAACGTATATATACAGGTACAACTACAAGAATAACTAGATAACACTAAACTACTGGTTTGAATCTATCTAACTAGCTATGTACAATATAAAGAAGACTTGAACATAAACAGAAATATATCATGTACAGGATGAGGACAAGAAGTTTGAACGAGATAAACTATATCATTGACAGTTAGCACATAACAATTGTTTAGGGAGACAACTAAAATGGATATATAGAAGGTGACAAAGATAAAGTCAAAGGATGGTTAATGACCATGCAGATGACATTAGATAATTCCACAAGATCAATATAAGTCAAAATATTGCCAAATGTGCATGTACGTAGTTTTTAATATACGGGAAACCAATGCGTATATGCGTATTTTTGTTTCTCTTTTTCTGCTTTCTATCTATTACATTCCTTCACATAAATTCACAGACACATGCTTTTATTAGTCTGACCTAATCGCGTCAATTTCATTGCGTCTTGCCTGATTAACTTTTGGTTTTTAAGGTTTATTCTTTCCAGGGTTTGTCACAAGTCTGAAGATCCTTGAGCGATATTCAATCTCTTTCCAAGTCCTACAAGGTTATGATTATTAGACCAAACGAGCAACAAGCCCTTATTTTTTGGTTTTGTAACCAATAGATCAAATGGTTCATTTAGACCATAAACTCCCTCACACCCGATTTACAAAACAACACACTATCAATAACTATTTAGGAATGGATAGATGCGTTAACTTCATAACTCGCTAGTTGTCATTAGAAGATAATTGAGATCATTTCTTATTTCATTAGAAGAAGACTAGAAACATGTCTTCTCCAATATAAAGCACGGATGCATATTGAAGATCACGATAAGTATATCATTTTGTTTGTTCTGAATATTAGATATTAAATAGTTATACGCAAACAGCAGCTGCAAAACTAATCGCCGACTGTGACAATTACAATGTCATATAGATGTTATAATGACCGTTTCTCACGTTTCCACTAATATATAATCTAATTTATTACAGTTAGGGATGTATTCGAAAGTTTTTTGCTTTGGAATTAAGCCATCTTTTTCTTACAACTTAATTTTATATTCTCCCATAATTACAGATCATAATTTTAATTATAATTAAACTATCTTATGAGAGTGGAATAAAACTACAACAATTTCTAGTGTATATGAGACTTATTTTGAGTTGAATTATGAGGTAAGAGAACATTTTTACCTCTTGTCACTCGAGCTAAATCTTAAATCGTAAGTGTCTATTTTATGACCCATAGTTTCTTTTATCTATATATATGTCCTTGTACAGAGGATTGAGACCAAACTCTACAAAACCCATGGCTTCCCCTTTATCACCTTCCTGCAACTTCATCCCTTCTTTTTGCAGGCACAAGGAGCTCAAGTACCCACATGTGAGATCCCAGAGTTTTAAAGAGGATGGTACTATACATATATCTCTTTTTCTCTTACATATATACATATAGAATATCGTATAGATAGTTAGAAACTTTTAACTTGTTGACGAAGATAATTATCATCCAAATTCCATCCTTTCATATTCTTGCCATTAAGGCATCGTTCAATAATTTTTTAAGTTGAAAGAAAGACTATGTATTTATTAGTCTGCACTTCTTAAACTTTCTCATATGCAGTTTCCTTGAAATGGGGGGTTAAGAAAGACTATGTATTTATTAGTCTGCACTTCTTAAACTTTCTCATATGCAGTTTCCTTGAAATGGGGGGTTTTGCAGGACCACCTGCGCATATTGTGGATGCAAACTTGGGTGCTCTGAGAAAGAGAATTGAAGAAGTTTACATGAAGGAGAGGTTGGACGCAAGTCGGAGGGTCAAAAATATTGGATGGAATTATCATTCATATGATCATTATAATAACAAGCACAAGAGACATGATGACATGTTATCAGAGTCCTTGAAGATTCTTGGTTTTGTTTGTACTGCACTTGGACTAGTGTTTTTTACTGGTTCTCTGTCCATCTATTTTGCATATCTTTTGGTTCGCTTGGGTAGTAAATGAAGATTAGGTTATTTTAGCCTGATACTTACCTACAACCACCATCCAAGCTTATCAAATTTTAGCCCTATATCATGTTATTGTCATGGTTGTAAGGCTAAATTGGAATTGTTCCTTGCTCATGCATACCATATCCTCTCCCTTGATATCAGCTTTTGATCTTTATTTATACTAAATTATTTACATTTATATCAAACTCTAGATTGCAACTAATAATATAATTATAGATAGTAATTTAAAATCCCTGATACATATGTTTGATGTGTCTATTTATCATTAGGACAAACTTCAATAGTTGTCTTTCTATATAAGTAGATAATACAAAGTTTAGTTTTTGAGGTGAACCCAAGAAACAAGTTATGTTTGATCCTCTGCAAGCAATGTCAAGTCATCGTGCCAAAAAGATAGGAGCTGCAACTGTTTTCAACTGTGCGTTGCTGTTCAAACTTGATCATATGTAATCAGAAGTGCAGACAACTGTTAAGAGGCACTTGTCCAATGTCTAGGACAAAGAAGAAAATGCATTTGTTAGAAAGGTTGGAAAAGCAATTTGGCCAAACTGTTGGATGGCACGTCACATGTTAGGTGCCAGAGAGCAAACCAGCCACTGCGAAGTTGCCAGAATGAGTGCCAGCGAAACCCTTAAGCTTAAAATGATAGCATGCTTGATTCGGAAATGTAACGTGGCTATTAATGATATCGTGCATATTGGTCGTAAAGCGAATGACATGTCCTACCACGTCGTCTCGTCACACTTCACACTCACACACAGATTTGACATTAATGTACTTACAAGTTTGTTAGGTATAACCAACATTATTATGCAAAGTTAACCAAACAACAAGAGAATAAAAAGATTATAAAGGTTTGGTTATTCAGCACTTCTTATGTTAAATTTGTTTGTTATTTATTAACCTAAAATTCAATCTTATTACTTTTGAAATTCACGTGATAGATTACGTTATATCTCCGGTCATACACGCATCGATTTGTCAACCTTAGTCGCTCTCGAGCAGAGACAGATGCTATAGTTTCCAGTTTGTTGTTGCTGAGCTTCCTACACGGTCGCAAGTCATCATCAGTCTTCCATTGTCCCCACTGAAATTGTGTTACGTACACAAGAGACGCTACTTTAAATTCCACGAGATGTCTCAAAAATAGTACACCAGGTTATTTTAACAAACTTAAACCCTTCACAAATCACAACAACTATTCTTCTATCTAAGCTGTGAAAGGCAAAATGCTTCATACCTCTGCAGGCTGATTACTCCTTAAAAGCTGCTTCTGTAAGAACTACAGCATGATGTTCCCTCTTCTCTTAATTAAAGTTTATTTTTTGGATTGAATATATTGAGATTATTTATAGTTTGGACCTTTTATTTTAATTATAATATTTTGAGAATTTTCACTTACTCTCAATTTAATTAGTACACAATCTCCTTAATTTTTATTTTTTACTTAAAATGATCTAATATTAAAATTCTAAGTTTCAAAATGTTTATTGTACTTTGAAAACTATCACTTACAATTTTACATTGTTCAACTATTATGTGACGTCCTCGTAGGGAGTGGTCAAGTTAGTAGAGTGAAGGGCATAGGGTTAAAAAGTTCAGTGTTCGACTTACCTACTCTCTCTCAATTAAACCTATCGTACATGGCTTACCTAGTGCGGAATACTCGGTTGGTGTGGTTTGCAAGTTATTGCGTCAATCCAGAAGTTTACCCAGTACGCATCTAAAAGATAACGATTGCGGATTCCTCTATTTAAAAAAAAAAGTATCATACGACATTCGTCATATAGTTATTTATTTATTTTCTACTTAAAATGACATAATTTTACAATTTTTAAGCTTTATGCTATACCTAAATAATACTATAAAGAGTAAATTATAACTTTTAAATAAAAGAATTCAAATAAAAATCATAATACAAAGCGTTTATTATAATTAACCGTTATTTTTATCTATTAATTTACATGACTTTATATTTTTTTCTACCTTAACATCTCTACTTTTTTTTAATCTCATCTTAGTTCATTTTTTCACGAATATTAACTCAGTTGTATAATACAAAAATTTAAGTTGTAGAGAAGCAATTGATTGCATCTTATTTGTATAGCAAGACAATTATAAGAGCTTAGTAGTTCCACCTATTTAAAATCCAACTTTAAAATAGTAAAATTTTCACATGAAAAATGTATAGAAGCTTAATTAGAATTATAAAATTTATAGGAGTAAGAATTCTTTTGGTACTTCATCTTCCATTGAAGTATAAGAGCTAATAATTCTAATTTCTATCATGGTAAAGTCGAAGGGAGAAGTACAATCACTTAGCTCAATTTATATTACATTAGATTCTTTAAGAATAGATATTAAGATATAGGTTATAGGAAGTAGATTCCACAATCATATGAGCAATAAAAGAGAAAAAATAACAAATATTCATGTGTTGATTTATCCCCTACAATTAATTAGTTAGCTGTAGTTTAGTGACATAATAATTTAAAGACATTTTTTTATCTTATATATATTTAGATGTATGTGATAAAATCTAAAAGATAAATATATATTGCAAATGAATTTATGATGAGATCACAATTATGAGATTCATATTGTATTAATGTATTATCCCTAAGTTGTTTCTAGTCATATTTCTATTGAGACCGGACATTACTAAAGCATAAAAAGACAAGCACACCACTACAAAAAATAATCGAAATACCGACGAAAAATTGGAAACGGTAAAGAGATCGTTGCAAAGTACTGACGGAAGTCCTACATCTGTTGGCGAACTTGTCTGGAAAAAATGAATTACTGACGGTAGCAAAATCCGTCGCTGAATTTGAGCAGGGAAGTTTACCGTTATTTTTTTGGTTTGTTGATGCAACTATTCCGTCAATAATTCGTCTATTACAACGTTGTTGCCTATTGACTACTTCTGTTGAACTTTTTAGGTTAAACGAAACGACGTCGTTTAATTTAACCTTAAAACGCTCGTTTCGTTTAACCTTAAAACGCTACAGCAGTCCCCTCCCACCCCTACCCGACCTTCCTCCTTCCTCCTTCGTTCTCCACCTCTGTCGTTGTTCTTCGCAGGTTCTTCTTCATCGTCGTCTTCTCCGTCCAACTGTCGCGTCTTCGCTATCTATTGCCGCCAAGTGTTTGGTGAAGGTATGCCGATGTGGAGCCTTCGGTTTTTTACCCAAATGAAAATGTTTTTCATTATTGTTTGTTTCATTATGTGTAAATGTTTGTGTGTTTAAGTGTTTATCTAATTTATTCATGGATGATTAAGTGTTTATTTAATTTATTCATGGATGAAATTGGTTAATATTCAAAAAATTTTCTTCTGCCTAATTTTGTTGAAACTATATTGGATTGAGTTATCATTTTTAACTCTAATTATAGTTATGATTGGTTGGTTAATGTTTATAGTTAGGGTTTATTGAAAATTTTCTATGGGAATTTGATTGAATACAACATTGCATCGACTTTGATGAT
>JANZLX010000097.1:31101-42121 GCA_025531955.1 Erythroxylum orinocense
TACAAATCCAATGGTTCAAGAATCAAGTCATTCGGAGGTCTAGAGAAGAAGTTATGGTCAAAAGAAGCAACCATGTTATGAACTCAATTATACTGAACCTGTTTCGGGGAAACAGCCATAATATTCTGTAGAAATTTCTGATTGAGAAGTTCTTTATATGGTTGGAAAGGAAATTTCAAGAGCTACAACTCTTATGAAGACCTCAAAGGCCAATTCTTTCATCTGAGGGGTCAAAAACAAAAACAAGAAAATGACGTCATTTTGAGACGATGATGACATCATCAGACAATACATGGTTGGGAAAATTGTCATAACTTTCCCTACAGATATCGGATTAAGGAGTTGTTTATATGGTTGGAAAGGGAATTTCAAGGGATACAACTCTTATGAAGACCTTAAAGGCCAAATCTTTCATCTGAGGGGTCATAAACAAAAGCAGACGAATGACGTCATTTTGAGACGATGATGACGTTATCAGACAATACAAGGTTGGGAAAATTGTCATAACTTTCCCTACAGATATCAGATTAAGGGGTTCTTTATATGGTTGGAAAGGGAATTTCAAAAGCTACAACTCGTATGAAGATCTCAAAGGCTAATTTCAACATTTGAAGGGTATAAAATGGATCAGAAGGTGACGATGAACAGTAACTGAGACGGTCAAACTGAGACGCAAAAAGTCAAACTGAGACGGAAGCAAAAACAGACGGTCAAACTGAGACGGAAGCCTAAGGCTGAAGCAATCAAAAGGGCATAAATTTTAGCTCAAAAGTCCAAAATTTTCATACTATATACCGTTGGAAAGATGCAAGAAAGATCTACAACTTTCCAGAAGGCAACTTTGCCAACATATATCTAAAACAATCCCAATTTTGCCCCTAAAGTCCGAAGATGAATTTTTCATTCAACATACTGCATCAATTTCTTAACTTCATGGTAACTTTTGAGGCTCTTAGAGACTGAACTGAAATTTGATTTCTTCATACGAAATGTAGCCATATGTCTCTAGGTTAATCCAAATCAAAAATTATCTCGTTTGGACAACTAAAGAAAACGTTATGGCTAAAAGACTGAAGCATATTTAGTAAATATTTTCCAGATCACTGCAAATTTTGTTTCTAAATTTTTCCTTAATACAACTCATACCTAGATCACTTTTTCTACTCTATACACTCTTCATTCTTAACTTCATTTCAGATCACTATCATCTAAAGAGAAAAACATAGTCCATGATTAATCATGAGCACTAATAACGAACATACACATATGTACATATTCTTCATCAACTTAATATACATATTCATCTTCATTTTTGCTTTCATTTCCCTTAATACTTTCACCTTAATTCTTTCTATTTCAAAAATGTCTTAGCAACCGAAAACACCCTAACAAATCATGAATCTATCCACTTTTCATATTCCCTACTTTACTCTTATCTATCATTTCTTAGTTCAAGAACTTTTATTAACGTGTTCTTAACCCATGGCTAACCACCAAATTTCTCATTCAATGGTTCTAATCTTTTACGAAAAGTTCGAGGTCCAAAAATTCTCCCCCTCATTAATTTTCAAACACAACTATAAGATAAGGTAATATGGAGGCGTCATCAGTCAAGGAAATTAAAAAATTATTCATATAGAAATCTACTGAGAGAACATTCACCTCAAGTATCTTAGCATAACCTGTTGTGATATGAATATGTATATCCCCATGCTTTGACAAACCTGTAGCTACTTAAACTTAGTACCAAAGACAGACTAAGAAAATTCATGAACATACCATATTTTTAAGTCCTATGTGGAGCAAAAACCGCGATAATGAAACATATTCAATTTGAATGTATTTACTCAAACACAATTTAGGGATGAATACAAGGATTAGGTGGTGTGGATTTAGGATAATGGAACTGGTAAGAGATAATGCTGCAAAAATGGGAGTAGAAAAATAATTGGAGTATATTTAAGATGGCTTTAAGTAATACCACTAATGACATATGGCGGCATAGAACTAGAGAAATTTGGGATAGAGGTGAATTAAATAAAGGATCTAGCTTACAAAATTATTAATAAAATAAGGGATAAAATTCTTATCCATAGTTAACAAAGGACATGCACTCAAGGGTCGGGTCAAAGGTGGCAAATCCTTATATTGACAAACATCCAAAACTGAGGGAAAGGAAGTATTAAATAAGACATTATGCTTGGCTAGTATGGAACCATTATAAATTATGGCCATGTAAGAAGTCCATTAGTTAGTTTTCAAAGATTTTGAATATAAATTTTTTTTAAATGATCAATGAGGCAAATAGTTTGCTAGAGTTATAAGCTGTAATGATATGCCCATTTTGATAATATTAATGATTGGTGAGGATGGAGCATTTTTTCTCTCCAAAATATTCAACCTTCTATGTTTCTCCTATTTTAGCTTAGTTTGCAAAAGGGCTTATAAGAATATAATTTATATCATATAAGAAATTACTAAGGATTAATTTTTTTTGGACAATTCCCCCTAAAAATCCAAGTCGGAATAATCATTATGAAGCTTTTTGGCTCTAAGAGCCCTTAGCTTTTTTTTCCTTCCTATTCTCTTTATGTCTCCATAATGATGTCCTCATTAACCATAGAGTGATCGATTAACTTACGCTTGATGTTCTCATATGAGGAGGAGATCATATGAAAGTTGTTAAAGAGAGTAAACTCTATATGCATAGCGAGTCTGAGGCTAAAATTATCTTTAGTAGCCAAACTTGGAGTTGATTGAGTAATCTTTATTACATTGTTTAACTTAGGATCTTCCTCACTTTGGTTAGAAGTTGGAATGGTAGAGTTTTGGTTATTAGTAGAAGGAGAAACAAGGAGATTGAATCCTCCCTTTTTACTTCTTTTTTCTTTGAGGGTATAACTTTAGTGTAGTCTCCCTTTATAAACTTATTTCATGTTAGCCTCCATAGATTCCCTTATTGTGTTAGAGATGGCTTTCATTGGCAAGATAATCTAAGTAAGTCCTCGATCACTATGTCTACTTTACTAAATGTATATTGAGGGATTGATTTTGGTAAGTCATTCTACATTTCCATACATAAAGATCCGATTCTTTTCTTTGATGTTGTGGCCTCATCTATACATAAAGAGTTGCCTATAAAGCAGGTAGATAACTTAATCCCTTTGGTTATTCAATATTCTAGAAGAATATTGTTGATATTGCTCTAAATGAAAAAAAATGTTTCCACTAAACTCTTTCCAATTAAATGTTTGGTTTCCAAATTTGTAAAAAGAAAGGAGAACCATAGAAATGCGAAAGACCTACTTCGATCACTTTTATAGCTTCAATTTCTAAGTTGAATATAAATTGACACTTATTATTTTTAGTGAGAAAGACACCCTTTAATCCTATGTATTTCCAATTTTTAGAGGCCCATTGATTGACCAGAGGAAAACTTTAGAATTTTCCTTTTTAAAAAACCATAGTTACAGACCAACTACTAGCTCCTTCTTTTAGTATATTTCGAGGTGGAGATACAATCTGTGGTCTATTCGAAGCCAGGGTAGGATAGAAGTGAAGGGAAACTTTAGAAGGCTCCAACCACTTGTTTCCAACTCAAGTAAGGGTTTAATTATAAGGAGGAAGAAGAAGGGATAACTTGAGGCTTATAAGACTTTCATAATCAAAAGGGTGGCTATTGGAATACAAGAAAGGGCTTAAGGAAGGGGTGAAAATGATGATGTTAACTAAGTTGGGGAAAGCAAAAGCATATGTAAGTTCTTAGTTCACAAGTTATAATTATATCAGTACATACAATATTATTTATTGTGTTTTAATTTTTTTATAAAAAAGAGTTAGAAGGAACTACATAGAGAAGAGTGTGATAAGATCACAATCTATAAACTGCACACTATAAGGAAGGTGAAGATTGGATGTTTGAAGAAGCGCAAAATAATTATGTAAGTGAAAAAATTTGTTTAAATTTTGAGTTTATTTATTTTTGTAGTATTAACTAATAATATTTAAATTGAATATTGATTTTATTTTTTAAATTTTAGAATAAGATGCAAGAGTTGCTGTGAATATCAATATCTAACATAAATGAGCCCAATGTAGATGACATTTGCAACATGATGCTCGATACAAGATCTTGCTACATCAATAGGCCTAAGCCAACTGAGATCTTGCTACATCAATAGGCCTAAGCCAACTGCTTCATCCTCATTAACACCAGCATATGTTGAGCGTCTTCAAGAGGAGAACCGACCGCTTAAGGCTAAATTATAACGTAATAAACAAAACTTAAAACGTGATGAAAAAAAATTAACCAAGTTTGAAAAGATAGTCAAAAAATTACTTAGCCCAAATTACATAAGTAGTGACGATGAGGACGAGTCTTAGTCATTAAACTAATATTTGTATTTTTTATTTTGTTCATAAGTACCTTCGTTAACATTTGTAATTAACATTTAATTGTTTATATACAATGCTTCTAATTTATAAATTTTTATTATATTTTTGTATAATAAATTATAAAGATCTAAATATTACATACAATAACATGGATTAAAAATGTCAACAATAATTATAACTATCAAGAAAAAATATTTAGTAATAATGTATATGGTAAAAATTTTCAAAACGTAGCTAGAGAAATTTCACTACGCCTACATAATTGTCGCCAATAACATTTGGCTACGCTCATCTTTCTTAACCAAACAGCTGTGGAAAAAAGTGCTTTTGAAGTAACATTTGCCGTGGAAAAAAGTACTTTTGAAGTCTCCAAAAGCTGAACCAAACAGGGCCCAAAACTAATTAGATATGTTACAAAAATTATTGGCTACAATTTGGTATATCCATTTGTTTTCAATTCATTTTGATCCTCTAGTCTTTAGGAATCCTCTCTCTAACATTTCATACTCTTTTAATCACCGGTTGGGTTCATTTCTTGCCCCATCCCTTTTATCTTCTGCAAGTACTTTGGAAATAATCCCTTCCTCCATTGTAATCCTGTCCTCCTTTATATTTCATTTGTTTTCCGCAATCTATCAATTTTCTTAATCCTTGAATTTGACCCCACATTTTCTAACATTTTCAATTAACACCAATTAAGACCCTAACTTTCCTAAGACAAATTTAATATAAAAAAAGTTAAACACATCACCGGAAGAGTATAAATGACTTAATTTAACATGATAAAAGTGAGTTTAATAAAATGGGCTTATGAAAAAAAATTAACAAACATATTTTTTAGACATGATTAATTCAAAATATATTAATATTAACAAGAAATATGCATGGAAATGTTTATGGATTCAAAATTTATTTAGAATTAAATGAAATGTTATTAATTAATATTTTATTTTAAATAAATTGTAAAAAATAAATATATCCAAAACACATGATTTAAATTTAGAATTCTTAAAACTAAATCGAATGAAATAAATTAGACAAATCCAAGTATTAACAATAATGAATTATAATCAAAATCTAATTATAGAACTGTTAAGTCAGAATGACTTCACTAAATGATTTTGATGAAAAAAAATGTTGAAGCGAAATTGAAAAAGCTTAGCAATTCACGAGAGAAATTTCTGTGAAAAAATCTAGAGCTATTTTTTCCTGTAACAAAGCTAGAAAAAAAACCTTTCAGTTGAAAGTAGTACAAATAGCCTGAAGAGGCTAAGAGTGAAAGAATACTGATTATAAGAGACCTGAAAAGGCTCAGAAACAAAGAATACTTGTAAAGTTTTAAGAGATAGTGAAATCTCATAAAGACATTTGAGGACTGAACGTAGCCCACGGTTTTGGGGTGAACCAGTATAAAAATTGTTGTGTCGAAATCTCTCAACCCTCAATCTCTCTTAGTTGTCAATTTTTGAGTTTACTATCTTAGACAAGTTTTTTAAAACTTTCTATAATTTTGATACTTAGTAGTTTTTTGTAAAAGAAACAAGTTTCTCTTTTAACGAACTATTTTTTAAAAAGGGGATTAACCAAAAAGATACACAATTCAACCCCCCTTCTTGTGCATCTGTATATCATTATCAAGTATTATTTAACGTGTGATTCACTTCAAGAACTAGATAAATAAAGTGATGAACAAGTTGGAAAAATTTTAGGTTCCTAATTAATAAGTAGAAAATAAAGTAGGATTATATTAAATTGGGAGGCAATGGGAAATGATAAAGAACTACAAAATCATAAAACTAACTTGGAAAAGGCTAAAAAATAGAAGGGAAAAGATGCATTAAAGAAAAAGGAATGAGAATTCAACAAGATTAATGCAATATTATCACTCATAATTATTCCATTTTGCTCTTAAATGTGCACACCCGTGATAATATGAACACTTAATGTTATCCCATCTCATATACAACAAATAAAAAGAAACAAAGATCCTCTTTAAGATGGATTCAGATCCTCTATCCCAATTATTTTGTTCCAACCATATTTCTGCCCCAAAATGATATCGTTTTTGGGGCAGAAATAAGGTTGGAACATGATAAATAGGACAAATGATCTGAACCTCTTTAAAACACTATAATAAAAAATAAAAGTTGAATTTGAAATAAAAATATTTAATTTCAATAAATCAACTGAGATATAAATATATGTATCATAAATTTGACTTGACTTTTGAACAGTGTTAATTCGAAGAAAAAAGAAGATGTACATGAATATGGTTAACTTATTGTGCACATTAAACCCATAATTTAAATTTCATTAAAAAAGAGAGAAAATGAAAGACTGATAATTTTTTATGCGAGTCTTTTTTGAGGAAAAATTTGTGAGATTTTATTAATAATCTAACAATATTCATAATACAAGGAGAGGTGGTATATCAAGCCACTCTCCTAAGCCTGACTCGAAATGAGCACCCATAACAATAGTATGTACGGTTACATTCGCAGACCTATAAGCAAAACAACAAGATACTGACTCTAACTCACTAGTGAGAGAGATACAATCTTGAATAACAAGAAAAAATGCAGAAACATCCGTGGTTGAAGAACCATCAATAGCTTGAATCACTAACTTTGCATCTGATTCTACGACATTTCTCCAATGAAGCTCTTTTATCCAACTCAACACCTCTCGAATCACTACTGCCTCTGCTGCCTTACCTGAAAAGAATCCAACCACATGCCAAGCTCTTGCAGCAATAAAACCTCCATCCGCTCCACGAACCACTGCCCCAATAGCCCCATATCCAGTACTCGTTCCTGTTGAGGCATCTACATTGATTGTCAAATACCCAGTAGATGGTGACTTCCATTGATGAATTACTTGATATCTATCAACAGGTATAGGTTGAATATTAGCAGCAGACCATTCATCAAAATAATTTCTAGCCATATGAATTACAGGCCACGCATTACACCTCTTTCCTTGTCATACCACTTGATTTCGAAAAGTCCAAATAGCCCATAGCAACATTAACACAGCACCAACTTGTACATCAGACATTACTAGCCAAACTTTTCCACACCAGTCCATAAACGAATCAACAGGAAACAAAGTAGCAGAAAATCCTGCAAGTCTCCACATATCAACAACGAATGGACACTCTACCAACATATGCATTACCATTCATTGAAACAACAATAGAAAGGATAGGAGTCAATTACTTGGTCTCGTCGTTGCACAAGGACAAAACGACAAGGAAGAACACCAGATAGAGCTCGCCAAATAACGTTCTGAACTTTCATTAGCATACGCAATTTCCAACACTTTTTCCAGACTGCTGCATCCATTTGATTGTTTGTTGTAAATAAACCCACAACAAAAGCAAAAGCCGATTTTATTGAATATTCACCTTGTTTAAATCTCCAACATAGACGATCAGGGGCTGCTCTCAACAATAAAGGAATGAACAATATCTTTTGTTGCTCATCTTCACTAAAAAGATCACATAAATTGCCTCTATCCCATTGCCTATTTTGGATTAAATCTGACACCAAGTAGGAAGGACAACTAAAGAGTAGAAGTCTGGAATTCTCATATTCCAATCGATGGTCGAGTAGAAGTAATTCTCATATTATCACTGTTAGGAAACTAAAGAGTATCCCAAATAACAATATTGTTATCACATCCCATACTCCAATACACACCCTCTTGAAGAAGAGCTCTTGATTCCCAAATGCTCCACATATATAACTTGGATTCGATCCCAAAGAAGAAGAAAGAAACGAAGTCGTTGGGAAGTATCTCGCTTTTAAAACACGGGCAACCAAAGAACCTGGATTGGTAATAATTTTCTAACCTTGTTTCCCTAAGAGAGTTAGATTGAACTCTTTTAATCGCTTGAAGCCAAGCACTCCAACTTCCTTAACTCTAGCCATCCTATCCCAAGCCATCCACCTTATTCCTTTCTCATGATTAGCCCAATTATCCCACCAAAACCCGACATCACCTTTTAAATTTCTTGGCATAATGTTTTAAGGAGTAAGAACAACCCCATAATAAAATTTGGGATAGCTTGCAACACTATTTTCAAAAGAACGAAATGGATTTTCGATGCAAACCTTGATTAAGTAGACAACCGAAATGGATTGTGAAGTTAATATGATATTAGTTTTGCAACTCTCTTATCTATTTTTTTTAGCCATTTACTATCCTTGATTCACATTTTAGGTCGATCCTTTCCTAGCTTGTTTTAAATAAATACAAGCCAGGTCAGTCCAATTCTGTGCCATACAGCCCATTCAACTTGTTGGTAATCAACTTTAGTTATCTTCGATCCTTACTTTGTTATTTTCTTTTTCACTCGTTATCATGGGAAGTATTAACAACATCAGATCCTTGAGACAATGCAAGGGACCATGTCCAAAGGAATCCGAAGCTGCACAGAACGAAGAGCATTTTATTTCAACTCTTTGTGTTATACTTTATTAATCACTGTCGAGATTCATACTTAACGTTTAATAGATCTGAGTGAATTTTATGTAGCAAATTCCCATATCCAGTATCGATCACAACAGGATAATTTGATATCATTTATCCACAACTGCTCTAAAATTTGATGATGCTTTCTATTTTCTTTTAAATAAAGCATGGGATCAAGGAAAGTTGGCAAGAGTCTTCAAATTGGCAGGTCTAACAGTCGACTTCTTTCCATTCCACAAGGCCTTAGAAATGAGTTTGCAGGTGTGCTCTGACGGATCAAAGTAATCCCAGAACAAAAACTGATCAGGATTTGGACACATCAAAGTAATCCCAGAACAAAAACTGATCAGGATTTGGACACATCTTGTAACCCTCCCTGCCACACTGCACCAGTCCTCCAAGAGTACCCTGCCCGCAACAAGCATTAGTTACATCCAATAAACCTGTGAGATCAATCACAAATAAATTGACAGATTCATCAACAAACTTCAAGGTTCTATACAACGTGTTATGACTGAAACTGTGGTCAAGATGTGGAACAATTTCAAGAGTTTTGGATCGTACGCAACAGAAATAATAGCCGTGACAAGTATTATATCTACAAATTTGTAGTCACCTCAATTTAGAATGTTTACTGAGAAGAAGGAAAAAGGGTCGAAGAATCACCATAACGTGATGGAACTTTGAGCAATGTCATAAACTACACCGTAAACAGCAGTAGCTCCAGGATATCTAACGGATATGCCCTTCACCAAACCTTCCAAACCCTTGTTATATTTCTCAACCATCAAGTTCATGTTCTCGAAACATTTATCAACAGGTGCATTTGGCAAGAGGGCCCTTGCAGGAACGCAGGCGACAGGACCAAGTGAGAAAACGCATTGCGGCGAGCACCAAGCTTGTCGAGTTGGTCGATCAAGTCAGCAACTTGTATTAGCATGGTTTGGACATAAGTATCTAAATCACGTTTGTCACCCAGTAGGAAATAGTTGAAAATGTCATTAGAGCCTGACTCGAAGAAGAACAAAGATTTTGGGGTCAGGGTTTTATCAATCTGATTTTGTTGTATTAGTTTTTGAAATTGTTGAAGCTGTTCCTGGATTGATATGACTCCCTGTATACCAACACCACATTTGTGGAAATGTTAGGATAAAAAAATCAGCAAAAAATTTAACAAAAAATAAATGTATGTTAGCAATTAGGACTAGCTCTTGCCCATAGTCAATATGTTGGGCCAGGATCAAATTTTTAAAATTTGAGCTTTGAGCCGCTCTCATGATTAAGCTATCTAAATCTCATCTAAAATTTGACGGATATTAAAAAAATAAAGTTATCTATTTTTAATTAAAAAATTAAGAAAAAACAGGTTTAATCAGGTTTTAGGTTGCCCGAACTTGACTCGGTTGCCTTGGGCAGAGCTCAAGCTTAGACGAGCCTAGCTCAACTTGACCTATTGCCAATCCTCCTTTCGGCCTTATCTAACACTCTTAACAAATCCTGATTTGTTTCCCTCAGGATTCCACTACCAGCGCTAGCAAAGTTGACGCCATTGTTAGGATAATCCCTCCTGCTTCCATTTGTAACAGCAAGTTGAGCCTCCAAGTATGAATCTTGCAGTTCTATACCCATAAACTGCGTTGCAGTTTACAACAACAAAAGAAAAGGAATTGTATCAAAATAGTAAACGTTGTCACGTACAGTAATCTTGTCTAATTTCAACCATGATTTGTTATTGTTAACAACTATGAAGATCATGTCTAATTTTGGACATGATAGTTATTATTGACTATTATAAAGGCAAAAGATAATTGGCACGCTGAACACACCATGTCTGGTGTGCAGCGATCCTCCGTGAACTATTTAAAGTTCCTGCACATTTTAAAATTCATTGAATTGAGTAGACTATTGGAACGTCTCTTTGAATGCATTTAATTGATTGGAATGATTATTTAATTGAAAGGACCTTTTCCAAATTAGTGAATAGTATATCTAAAAAGTAGTCTTTCCTTTGAGGTTTTCAATTCCAAGAAAATGGATTCATTACATTAAATTTAGGAATTTACTAAACCCTTCAAAGGGGGTGGGTATCAAGTTTTCATTCCCATCTAGTAGTTATTATTTATACCCCTCCCTCACATGAGCAATTTTT
>JANZLX010000097.1:86655-96735 GCA_025531955.1 Erythroxylum orinocense
CTTCTTGGCAAACAAGTTCCAAAGCTACCTCGACCTGATGACCTTGATCTCCCTGAAAGAAACTTATCTTTCAAACCACCTACTATTACAATCATTGAACCGGATGTCTTACCATTAGAATCATTTGGTACTAATATTGGTTTGGAAGAAGTACAACAGAAGAGTGATGAAGCCTTAGTCAAAGAAATTGAATAAATTCATGACAAGGTTGATGATCTGTGTCTTTCAGTGGGTGACTTACATTTGGAAGTAGCTCATATACGACAAGACCTCAAGTTACTCCATACTGAAATGAAACAAATGTTCTCTGAAATTATGAAGCATCTTTGGCATGATTTTTTATTAATAAAAAATTGGGGAGAAATGAAGAAATGAGAAATAAAGAGATGGTATAAGGGAGAAGAGAAGAAGAGAAAGAAAGGGAGACGAGGAGAATAAAAGAAGAGAAGTGAAGAAATAGTATAGCTTACAATTATTTCAATTTTATATCATCTTATAAATAATACTCGATTATCTTTTTAAAATTATGATTATTTGTTAATGGAAGTTATAAGAAGTTAATGACTATGAATAGCATGCATTAATGGAAGTTTAGGAAGTTAAAGGCCAAATTGGCAGCCAACAACACTTGTTTCTAATCCATACTATGCAATGTTTTCTACCACGATCACATCACGATACAATTCCAAAACACTCTCCCATATCATGAATCACCATTTAAGACCATTTTACTCATCCTTAGGATCTCCTATGTGTGTGACCCATTAGGTTCTTGATTAGTTGGCCACTTGAATTAACACTTAATTCAAGTAAGTCAAGAGCGGTATCTGAAGTAAATCACTTGTTAATATATAATTCACGTACAATAAACAAAATGCATAAGAAGGGGGGTTAAATTGTGAATTCTTTTTGTGAATACAAAAACCTTTGATATTTCTTGAAAAGAACTTTTTTCAAACTATTAAGTAAATACCAAAAATGTTATACAAAAATAGCTACTTGGTTAAATCGCAAATAACTTCTATATACTTGTTTAAGAACAATAAAAATTAAAGTGAAAGGTTAGAAGATAGACATTGCAATTTTATACTGGTTCACCCTAAACTTTGGACTACGTCCAGTCCTCAGAGTTCGTCTAAGATTTCACTATGCTTCTTCAATTTTACAAGTATTCTTTCTTTCCTTTCAAAGCCTCTTCAGGTCTCTTACATAAAGTATTCTTTCTTTCCTTTTAGAGCCTTTTCATCTCTCTTTACATAGAGTATTCTTTCTTTTGTCTTAGCCTCTTTAGGCTCTTAGCCTTTTCTTTCTCTCACTAGAAAGATATTATGAGCTTTTAGTTACAGTAGAGTTTGCCCTCATGTATCGTACTTTGAATATAGAATTTTTCTATGTAAGTAATAACTTGAAAGCTAAAAGTTGAAAGTTGAAAGTTGTTCAGTCTTCGACTACGACTAGTATTTATAGCCTAAGTCTCCAACTGCTTCTTGTTTCTTGTAGAACCCGCTATTCAGTTGAGTTCTGTAACTAACTCCAACTGACTAACTATCCGACATACTAGAGTATTGTCATCTCTGTATCGTCTGTGTTTTCCTGCTTCTTCTGTGTTTTTCGTTTCTTCTGTGTTTTTCACTTCTTCTGTGTTTTTCCCTTCTTTTGTGTTTTCCGCTTCTTTTGTGTTTTCTGCTTCTTCTATATTTTTGCTGCACGCTTAACACACTTATCAAAACAGTTCATTTATTTATAATAATATTATTATTTGTTTGTCACCAAAATTAATAGACGTGAAGTCTTCTTGATTTGACACAATAATGGTATCTTTAACAATTATTTCAAAAGAAAAATTATTAGAAGCCCTTATATGATATAAATAAGGAAATTTGTACAAAAAAATAACTATCGAACCAATTGAAGAAGAAAAGGAACTAACCTTTGGTAGTATATAAAAGGGTGTAAATACTTTCCTTCACATTGATGACAATTGACAATATTAACTTAGTCACGCATCCTTAAGGGGATAGGAAGAAAGGATTGATGCATGTATATAGGAGGAGAAAGGTATATTGATCTTCAAATTGGAACATGAACCATTTGAAAATTAAATCATTTTCACCAAGCACTTTACATATCTACTTTACCCATATAATAAGCTTTTTGATAAGGGAGAGAGGGAGGTGTCCTTTTTTTTTTCCCCTATTCATACTTATAACTTTATATACCATATATACTATTTAATTTTATTGAAAATGTGAAGAAATGATAATACTAAAATGCAATCATTCATAAAGCATGAATTAAAAGAGGAACATTCATTACATATTAATTTGACATAGAGTGGGTTTATACAATATCATTTATTTTTATACTATACATTTATTTCATATAAGGATAGTTTATTAATATCATTTATTTTCTCAAATATCTCCAAATCTATTTTATTATAAAAAAGAGAAGATTATTAGACCATTGAGGCTCTAACTCATGATTTTGATGATAAGAAAATATGTTACTACTAATATTTTCATCTTTGATAATACTAGTAAGTAATTAGTTTATCAAAGATTGAAGCAAATGGTAAAATATCAAGTTTAATGAAAAGGAAAAATGAGTAAAGGAGTCAATTGAATTAATTATAAACTTTCCATATTATAAATCATGTCTATCATCCTCTTATAGAACTTTGATCAAATACTTGGTATGCTATTGAAATTCATCCCTACTTTGTTTCAAAACTACTGCCTTATTCTATTATTCACCAACACAACTACACAACAACAAACAATGACTCATTAACAACTCAAATAAATGTCCCTCACGACTCAATCAATAGTAAAATCAACACATTAACATAACTGTTCGCATACAAAAATTGAAGACAAAAAAATAGCCAAAGAGCAATAAGTGGACAATCAACCTTAAGATGAAAAACCTAGCACAATGGAAGCAGTAGAAGAATGAAAGAATACGAGTAGATAGAAGAAGATGAGTAGATGAGTATACAAAGAATATAAAAAATTTGAAGAAGATGATAGGGGGTGCTTTGGGTTTATTTTTATTAAGAATAAAATGAAACAATTTTGCTATAAATTTAAACAGTTTACCAAAAGAATGACAATTTCGTCGGTAAGTAATTTACCAACGGAATTAAACTTTGTCGGTAAAATCCATCGCTTATTTCTGCCACCAAACATTGCCGCCTATTTTATGACACCTTTTACTATTTTGTCTTTGTTGGCAAAGTTTCGCGATAAATTCCCTCCACATTTACCAGTGGATTCTTTTTTCGTCGGAAAATACCATTTTTCTCAAAAGTTTACCAACGTAATTGAATTTTCGTCGCTAATTTTCTACGGAATTATTTCCGTTGGTAATCTTTTGTCGGTAATTTGTAATTTTCTTGTAGTGTCTTAAGTTGAAAAAATGTGAAATGTATTGTGGATTCTTGAATTTGCTGGATGCTCCAAGTAATAAGTTACCTTGCGTATCCTTTCTATAATCTTGAAAGGTCAAAAAAGTAAAGAAGATAATGTATGATTACTCCTTTGATATACATTGCAAGAAGAAAATGTATTATTACTCCTCTAATATACACTGCAATGCTTATATGGTTACATAAACTTAATCAGCTTCTACAAATTCCCTATGTGTTCTATTTCTATCAATAAACTATTTTATTTTGTCATGAGCTCTTATAATATGGAATTTGATAAGCTGTAATACATCTTTCCCTATCCTTTAAAAATTAATCCACAATTAGAAACTTAGAATTTCTAATCCATATAAAAGTTTCAAAAATAAACACTAAATAATTAAATGAAAATTTGTATTATACCATCATTTTGCAAGATGCAACTCTCCGCTTCATTGAACATGATAGGCACCAATCATGCACCTCAAATATGTTTCTAATTTCTAGTTAAGTACTTCATGTGCCTATAAAATTGAGGGTGATGGGTTATTAATATTTTTAGTGACACTCTTTGAATTATAAAGAATTCATACTAAAAAATACTAATAAAAATAAGATCTCCATGTTAGTTAAAGGGAATTTTATGCAACTTATACACATACTTATTGAACGATTAATCTAAGTATGGTGTTGTATATGAGTATGACGAAGTATGAAATGTGCATACTTGGACAATAGATCCACTAGTGACATTATTACAAAATTCCTTTAGACTTAGGTAACCTTTCTATAAAATCAAAACTAATATCAATCCATGCTTGTTGGGAAATAGGTAATGGTTGCAAAACTCTTAGACTTGCTACTATTTCATACTTGTTTCTTTAACAAGCGTCACATCTATGAATGAACTCCCTTGTATCGCCTTGCATCTTTTTGTAATAGTACATTTTCATCTTCTTATAAGTTTCCATAAAACTTAAGTGACCTACTACAGGCTTTTACGGAATAATAATATAATTTTGGTTCTCATCTCATGATTAATCCCCACCACTAGTTTCTCTTCCACTTCCAAGGTCATTTGACCAAGTATATAATAAATTATTAAAATTCCTTTTAAGTTTTATATCAATCTCCATGAAGTCTCATCCCTTTCCCAACTTTGTCTAATATCATGTAAAAGAGTACTTTTAACCTAAGAAACTACCAAGGCATATAACTGATCACTATATTCTTAGCAAACCATTAATAATATTATTCTACACTTCTTACTTATAATTTATCTCCTAATCAAAACCTAACAATTTGGGAAGCTAAGTTTGTTGAAAAAGAGTTAAGATTATGTGTTCTAGAAAATATTTCAAGCTTTTATTATCTATTTTCGTTACAAACATATTATATTTAAGTAATGAGACCACTGGCTTTAGCAACCCCAAAACCAAAAGTTCTTTTTTATATGTGGATAAATGTAGGTATATGTTAGAAAATGACATGATGAAATAATAAATAAGGCACCACATAAGGAAAATTCTTAACAGATTTCCATTTATATATGCTTCAATAACAAAATTATTGTTGAGATTAGGAAAATTCAAGACTAATAAAAACACCAAAGATTCCTTCATTGTATTAAAAGCACATTCATTCTCTTAATTTCATCCAAAAGAATTACTCTTTAATAAAGAGGTTAATTGATCACTCAATTGCCTATACCCTTTGGTAAAATGCCTATCATATTACGCTAACCCTAAAAAGTCCCTTAATTACTTTAAGGAAATGGGTATTGGTCTAATTTTCATTACACTCTCTCTTTGAATATGTTAAAACTTTCTTTATCGAGTTGATATGCCTCAAATATTCTACTTGTCTTACCCTAAAAAATAACGTTAACATCTTAAAAGACAACTTATGCTTCTTTATAATTTGTACTACCTTTCGAAGATGACCTAAATGTTGTTCAAATGAACTATCATAATCTAGTATTTCATAAAAAATACTATAAAAAACTTCCTTAAGTTAGACATAATAATGAAATTTATCAATATTTAGAAATTTATAGGAGCATTAGTTAAACAAAAAGGTGTAACTGAAAACCCATAATGCTCCTCATGAATTTTGAGCATATTTTTATGCACATCTTCTTTCAGCATCCTAGTTTGATGGCATCATGCCTTTAAATCAAGATTAGAGAAATACCTAACTTCATGCAACTTATCTAGTAATTCTTTAATAAGTGGTAAATGAAATTTAATATAACCCTCAACAATAAGACTAGTGAGATTCAATGTCAATATGAACATGACTAAAGATCGTTCTATTGAGAAATGTTTAATTTAAGAACACAAATATGAAAAGAAAAAGAATGATATGAATCACCATAATCACTTAAAAGATAAGAGTGAGATTGATAAGATTTTAGGATTCAATTGCCACTAGTAAGTTAGACAAGAACAAAAATTTTAGATAACCTAAAACAAGATTTTCTCTAAAAGATTGAAGAAAAATCTCTAAGGGCACTGATTGATTATTAATAATGATTAATTGTTTCTTACAACACTAAAAAAGTATCTTATATATATAAACCTAACTCTTAAAGGAAATTTATAACCTTGACATAATATAATAAAGAAATAAGTAATTTTAAAAGATAACTCAATCCCTATTCAAAATGAATTTTGAAACCAAATAACTAGAAAAATTATAAGTTCAGCAGTCTAACTTCCAAAGCTAATGTCAATTTTGTTTTAAAACTCTATGCATTAAATCATAGACAGGTATAATACCTATTTGCTTCTAAAACTTCTTTCAAACACAAATATGACCAACACGACATTAACATGATACCATATTCTAGAACACGAGTCTAACACAGTCCCATATAGGTGCTATATTGCCTAATTCTCTAATGTTCTCCAATTTTCAACAACTTTTGGCTTTTGAATTAAAATATTTACATCCTTTCTAAGTCCCTCTTCATGTCTCCTTAGAAGCTTATATAACTTAAGTAGATACTTAATTCCCATTATTTTTCCTTTACTCAAAAGCGTTTGTTCTCAAATTAACACCTTCATCTATAACATTCAAAAGCACTTTATGTTTGGCCAAGACTGCATCTTTAGGTTTCCCTGCTCTCGCTACGAAAGTTACTCCTTTCTCCTCATATTTATCTCTCTTTTTCCTTACTAAAGTTTTTGAATTATTCTAATGTGTTTTCATTTTTTCCTTTTTATCTCTCTTAATAACTCTCATAAATTTGGAGGTGGCCTTTATGTGCTTGCTTTAGTTATAATGGAGTAGGAACATCTATTCTTGTACCCATCACGCGTGGCTCTCATATCAAATTGCTGAAGAAACTCCAAAAGAATGTGACCACTTTAGATAGGCACCATATCATATTGTATTTCATCCTCACACCCTTGATTAAGAAAGAAACCAACGCTTATTTTGCTACGTTAACCTTCTTACTCTTATTCAACCATTGTATACTGTACTGTTTAGGTATTTTATAGTTAGTCTTAACTTCTCTATTAACTATATGCTAGCTACATTCGTACAACTCTTTATATCTATGATCATACTACAAACTTGATCCTTGATGGAACACATTTTATGAAAAATATTGTTTCCCTATTTATTCACACCATCCTCTATTGTATACATACTTAACACTCTATTAGTGACTAACATCCTTCCTTATTTGAATCTCTTAATATACTAATCTTCACTAATATCCTCCAAACTATGCTTATCTTTATCCATCTCCTCTTCATTCTCAAAAATATTCTCCCTATCATCTCTCAATATCATCACTCTCTTATTAAGAAATTATGAGCCTATATGTCCTATCTCTAAGTTTTTGAAGACAACAACTCGATTTCTAGTTATTGAAGAAGAAATGACTTTAGCTTTCATTCCACTTGGCATGTGCACTTTTAATTCAGTTACTTCATATTTTGACTTTGAAATTTCGTCATTCTTTGGCTTGCCCCATGACAAAGAACTTACATTAGAAACACTAAAATGATTAATAACTTCCTTTTAAGCTGTCTATATACTTTTATTTCAATGTGAACCACACACTCTTCACATAATGGTGTAGTTTAACAATATTGACAATCTCTGAGTTTAGTCTATAAATAAAACGTCATTATTACTTTCTTGATCTTCCTCAACAATTACCCTAACTATGGCAACCTCTATCTCCTTATGGTGCTCCTCTACACTTTTGAAATCCTAAGTCAATGTTTCTAGCCTTTGATGAAGATCCTTATAGTAGGAACTTGGCTCAAGATACTTTTCATCACCAATTTTATCTCCTCTCAAGTCCTGATAGGTGGTTCTTGGTTCCTTTTCCTAGTGAGAATTTATTGATCTCACTAATTCACGAAAAAATTACTAAATTTCGTAGCTACAAATTTAACTTTTTTCCTTTAAAAAGTTATAACAATAAGAAATCAAATTTACATGCTTTTCCTATTCTAAATAGGCATTTATGTCTATGCTTCCTATAAAAGGTGTTATCTTCATCTTAATACTACTTATATTATTATCCACCATTTTTTATACCCCTTTATCATAGCCTAAACCAAATATGCTCCCTCTTTGTCTCTGCATTCTACCTCCTCTTTTACCTCTTTATCCTTTACCATCCCTTAGGCTTAGTTCTCTCAAATAGTTAGAAATGTTATTATTAACTTCAACATATGCCTCAAAATCATTCATCTTGACAAGTATAGGTGAGTTATCTTTTATACTAGCTATGGCAACTTTATGTTTATCTAGCATATCCCTAACTTCTCTAAATTTCTTAATGATTTCTCATATTGACTTTGTATTGTGTCCAATATAAAATCCTGGTCTGACCTTACTTTTTCCTCCTCATTTTCTTCTTTGTATTTGGCTGAGCTTTTATTTTAGTTTTAAGTCATAATGAACCTACAAGAAGATGTTAGTAGGAAAAGCACTATCTCATGTATTTTCTCAAAATTTACTCTGCTCACAACCTAAACTATTAACTAAAGGTTCCTAATATATTCGTTAATCTATCAAGAAAGTTATTCTTAACCTTCAACTTTATTAAATAACTTTTAAAGAAGAAAAGTTAGATAGAAATAAATAAGAAAACATAACAAGAGGCTAAGAAAATATGAAAAGTCAAAAATAGAAAATTGAGCTTAATAGAACCCAATTGGACCCAATAAAGAATAAGAGGAAGAAATCAATAAGGACTAATTTTAAATGACAAAAAAAAGAAAAACTAGAAAATAAAATGTTTATGATACATAGGATACCTTGTCATTATAATAGGAATATCTTTTTCTTATAATGGACAATGCAATTGTTAGCCTCTTATAGATAGTTTAGACAAAACCTTTTAATAATTTTTCTTCACAATTATTTTTTTAATTATTTGGCTTAGCTTCTAAAATTAGAAAACAAGAATAAGAATAAGATAAATTACGTTCAAAACGACAAAAACACCAACAAAAAAAGAATTTATGGTACAAAGACACAAAAATATTAAAAATGTAAACAAATAATATCAAAAACAAACTTAGAATATGGAAATTAGCTCTTATACTAAATCCAAATATAACCTTCACCAATATAACTAGTGAGATTTGATATAAATATAAATGGGACTAAAGGATATTCTATTAAGATAAGTTTGATTCAAGGACACAAATAAAAAACGAAAACAATTATATGAATCATCACTCATACAAGGGAGTGATTAAAGATTTTAAGATCTGATAAACATTAACAACTTAGATAAGATCATAAGTTTTCAGAAAACCTAAAACAACAGTTCCTCTAAAAGCATGAAGAAACATATCTCCAAGGGTTTTGATTGATCAATAATAATGATAAGTTGTTTCTTAAAACAATGAAAAAGTCTTTTGTATACAAAACCTTAGGACCTAAACTCCTAAATGAAAGTAATAACCTTGACATAATCTAATTAGGAAATAAATAAATTCAAAAGATGATTCAATCTTTATCTAAACAAAATTTTAGATTTCAAAACTAGTAAAATCAAGAGTCCAGTGTTGGTCTAGCTTGCAAATTTGGTGTCGATTTTATTTTGGAACTTTTTGCATCAAATTGTAGACGAGTCTAACATCAAGTACAAGTTTAACTTTTATACCAATTTACTTTCAGAACATTTTTTAAACACAAACTTGACCAACAAAACACTAATATGATACTATGTTTTAGAAAACATGTCTAATATGTTAATTCTCTCCATTTCCTAATAACTTTTTGTGTTGGAACCCGATCTCGAGGCCGGATCCCAATCGGAAAGCAAAAAACGAATACGAATAACGAAGCGAAATGAATACAGAAACAAAACGAAAACAGATCGAATCGAAAGCGAATCGAATACAAACAATCTAATAAATTAAATCATAAAGCGGAGACAAATTAGTGCGGATCCGATCAAATGTAAACAAATCGGATTCTGACATCCGAAAACGTATATCTTAGCAAACGAAATTAATGAGTCGCGTTGGAAACCTTAGACATTCCAAAACCGGTATAATTTTTTTCTTTTTCTTTTTATTTTTCTTTTCCTTTTCTTATTTTTTTCAATCTTTTTCTCATCTTATTCATCTTAAAACCATTCTCATACTAATCAAAACCATATCGTTTTCCCTTTCTAGGAAACTATT
>JANZLX010000097.1:104384-115622 GCA_025531955.1 Erythroxylum orinocense
ACAAAAGCCATTTAATCAGGTCGGTCGGTTTGACAGATCAGATCGGTCGGTTGGCTGAGCAGAACAATGATGGCCAATTCATTTACTAACAGTGCACCGCACTTCGCTTCAGACTTAAACATCTTAGAAACTCAATGACCGGTCGGCTCCTTCAGATCACTAGTATGTCTTTAATTCCGTTTGAAACATGTTCAGTCCAATTTGTCAGTTCTTTTAATCGGTCAGTCCACTTTCACCACTAACAGATATTGGTCGGAGGAACAAAGTAAAGGGATCGGTCGGCCAGACCGCTCGGCCAAGTGCCAAAGCAACGAAGGATAGTCGGTCGGCCAGACCGCTCGGCCACTTGTCCAAAACAAAGAAGGATGGTCGGTCAATCAAAGATCAAAACTGATCAGTCAGAAATGCAAAGTCGCTCGACCCAAAACAAAGCAACTGATGGGAGCTCAGATTCAGTCAGTCAAAGGGAGCTCAGTCAATAAAGGAGATGGAGCTCGGTCAGAAATAGAGCTCGACCATATGAACAAAGCAAAGAGCTCGGTAATGAGCTCGGCAATACAAAGCAAAGAGCTCGACAAAGAGCTCGGCCAGAATAACAAAGCAAAGAACAAAGAGCTCGGTCGACAATGAAGAGCTCGGTCAACAACGAAGAGCTCGGTCAGAGCAGTCCAATAATATGTGCTCGGCTATGATAACAATAACAAAGAGCTGAGGTCGGTCAAAACAAAAGACAGAGGTGGGTCGGCCAACATGGCCGAGCAGTACGCTGAGCAATGAAAGGGTTGATCGATCGCGAAGGCTGAGCGATCGAGGAAGAGCTCGGTCGGCAAAGCAAAGAGCTCGGCCAATCACAAAGCGAAGAGGTCCACAATCCAAGTAAAGAGGTCGGTCATCTAAATCCGACCATCAACTTGCTCACACTCATCTCAATCGGTCGGTCACCACATCCGATCATCAACTTTCTAACATTCATAACTGTGACTCAGAACTCCCAAAGCTAGTACCAACTCACGCATATCTTCAAGCTTACGTACTGATCGGCATTATCAAATCCGATCGGCCTCATCACCTAACCGCATTTTTGATCGGTATCACCACCTAATAGCATTATCATCCGGCATCACTATCTCACAACCTGATCGATCGGTATCGACATCATCACGTCATAGCATTCTCGTTCGGCCAGCACATCGCTCGGCCTGCACAACCGCTCGGTAGTGCCATTGCTCGGCCAGTGCAACTGCTCGGTATTGTGCGATCGCTCGGCCTAAACTGATTTCACCAATTTCTCTTAAAGCTCAAAACATCTATAACCCAATACATATCAATACATATATAAACATTCATTCTTTGTCATTAACCTCAAACATCGATAGCACTATTACCCCAAAGGCAACACTAATTTCCTTATTTAATTTCATTTCAAAATTTTACATTTCAATAAAGGATCGGGGTCCAACAAGAGATCATATCCCAAGTTATTTGGTTGTTAGGTTTAATTAACGAGCATCTCTTAATTAAGCACAACCTAAGGGAAAACTAGGATTAGCAAAGTATTTTGTTAGTCCATGATCAATAATTCAAGGAGAGGTGTGAAAACATTAGAATGAAGGGATATGTTTAACTGTGTCTAGGCCAAAATTGATCCTAGAATCGAATTTTACACACATTCGACACTTTTATCATTTTTGATTGTATTTCTATAATTTGTTTTTGTTAGTTTAATTTTACTTTATTTTTCTAAATTACATAAAAACCCAAAACCCCTGTTTATTTTCCTTTCATCAATTAATTTTGTTACAAAAATTAACCGAACATTCCCTATGGATTCGATCCCAACTTACCACAACTACAAATTTTAGTGTGCAAAGTTAGGTAAATTTTACAGTGCGCTCGACATAAATTGTCAATGACACTTGCACGGGCCATGCATCTTGCAGGTTATGTGGAAATGTTCATTTTCTTGTCCTATCTTCACCCTAATTCTTCTCATTCTTATTCCACAATGATAAATGAGTTTGAACATTAATAGGATGACTCAAAGAATATGCTTTTAACTTATTTTAGCCCTTGAGCTTTTAAATTATACCTAAAACCAAATGTGAATCAAAACGAATTTCTTAAAATTTCATATCATCAATCACTAACTACTAAGGAGTAAATGTATAATCAGTTAAGCACATATCACATCTAGATTATACTTACCTAGAATCTTAATAAGTGTAAATTGCATTGTCTTTTAGAATATAGTTTCATATATGTTTAGCTGTTAATTCAATCATTTAGTATGTATTTAGATTAGAATTGTGTTAGTTTGTTAATTATTTATATTTTAAGTGTTTTATGGGTTAGCACAAGTCTTTGAGATTAAATATTATATTTTTAAGGTATTTTGATGTGTTTGCTAGTGTTTCAGGGTCAACATTGAAGAATGGAGAAGTTTCGGAGACATTCATGCTGAAGCAACTGCTCACGATCGTGGCTTGTTAGGCCATGATTATGACAAAAGCACCAAATTTGGCTACATTTCCCACGATCGTGACTTGTAGGACCACGATAGTGGCTTGTGTTAGACAGCTGCTCAGAAACTCAAGAACGTCAAGTTTCAAGGGATTTTTTGGATCTTTCGAACCCCCAAAAAACCACCTTAGGATTACTTGAAACACAAAAGGATATTTAAAGAACAAAAAAAGAGGCAGAAAGAGAAGTTTTTGCATCAGCTACCTTGAGAAACCATAAAGATAAATCATTGAGAGGTAGAAGAAGAGAAGAAGGAAGAGAGAAGAACAGAAGAAGCAAGAAGAGAAGAAGCTGACTTGACGTACTCCGCGGAACAGGAGGTTTCCTGACGTCACTACCTCCCATCATCCATTTAGATTGTATTTCCTGTTATTTCAGTTTTATTATTGTATAGAATTGGATTGAACAGTTGATGATAGGATCTAGAATGTCAAGGATGTTTTAAACTCACCCTCAGAATTTTATTCTTAAATTAATTAGAATTTGATTGTTTATGTTCTTATTGGATATTATTGTGGTTAATTTGTGATTACATAATTTGATAATAAACTGAAAGGGTGAATCAAGAGAAAAACGATTAAATTAGACTAATGAGAGTTAGGTGATTTAATAGAAACAAGAATTGAATCAGATCGAGAAATTGTACGACGAGAGATCTTGCAGAGGTTTCTGATAGTTCATTAGAGAAATTCATAACTAATTAGGGTTTTGGATAGGTTGTGAATTGATAGACTGCAACCGCTATAATCTGATTAGGGTTTATAATTTAGAGTTAATGGTTATAACTCGAGAGAGAGTAATCAACCTTAGGATTGTCTAGAACCAACAATCAAATAATTCATAATAAGTCAGGTTTGCATTAAGGATAGGTAAAATTCCCCTTCTCTTAATTGACAATTTCTTTCAGTTGATTATTGGATGTGTTGCAATTGCTTAGTAATCAGTATTTTCATGTTTGATTCTTTATTTGAATGATTGAATTAAATTCTCGTATTAGTTTCGTTGCATCTTAAATTTTTGTTATTTGTTTCTAGCCTTAGATGTAAGGATTAGATTAACTCCCTCCTCGTGGGATCGACACCTTTGGTATTATGCTAACGAACCATACGTTTGCAAATTATCGAGCGTTAATAATTCAAATCTAGACACAACCAAACCTCACGATCAAATCTTCTTAAGACTGGCTCGCTCATTTAAACACTATAGTAGTTCTAAGTCACGTCTTTTATGAGATTGTGCTTCATTTATAGTATTATTCATCAAAGCTCCACTAGTAGTTGCATCTACAAAGATATTGATGTTGTAAGTCATCATGTTTTAAAAGGTTTAGACTATTAGCTAGTTCTCTAATAGCATAACCTTAATTAATATTTACACCTTTCTTAAGACTCATATAAAGATTTACCTTCCTTAAGGGAAAAGTGGTGATCTAGTTCCTTATCTATATAGTCTTGCCTAGGGTAAAGTGCTTAGCTAGGAAAGCATGAGAGCTAGGATGGAATGAGAGAGCTAGGATGGAATGAGAGAGCTAATCTAATGTAGTGATCGATCTTACTAGTAGAGCTTGCAAACACGCTCTAGCTTTATTCTTTAAAGAGAAAAGGAATAGTTTGAACTTAATAGCATCGGGGGAGACAATATTAATCTTTATTATATCATACAACAACAACAACACCCAGTATGAATCCCGCTAATATACGAGGCTTAGGGAGGTTCAATAGTATGCAACCTTACTCCTAACTAATAGAGAGGATGCTTCCAAATGGCCCACATGAAAAGAGAGAAAGAGAGGCAAAGACATAGATTAATTAATTAATTAATTAAAAAATAAAATAAAGTACAATAAAATATGATAATAAGAATAATAATAGTGCAAATATTAGTAGTAATAATAATAATGACAACAATAAAAATAAAAATAGTGTAGTAGTAATAGTAGTAGTAGTACTAGTAGTAGCAGTAATAATACTGGTGGTGGTAGTAGTATTAGTAGCAATAATCGTAGTTATAATAATAATAACAACACTAATATAGTGATAATAATAATAGTTATTAAATCAGGTTAAATCCCTAAGAGGTAACTATTACTTATTTACAAGTTTAGGCTAACTATAAGACATAGTATAAGGATCTCTTCGCAAGGGACCCTTTATCTAAATTCTAGTATGCCAAAGTTTTCTATTGTCGGTCATATTCTCGGTAAGTTCCTACATTGCCAATCATTCTTGATTACCTCCCCCAATTCTTCTTAGGCATCCCTTTTTTCCTTTTATGATCTCTAAGTATGATCTTCTCACATCTTCTCATTGCAGCATCTGGGTGTCTCCTCTTAAAATGTCCAAATTACCTAAGTCTTGTCTCTTTTAATTTGTCAATAATATTAGGTACCTTCAATCTTTTCCATACCATTACATTCTGGAACTTATTTCGTTTAGTAAGGTTACACACCCATCAGAGCATCCTCATCTTCATTACCATTAGCTTATGACTATGAATTTGTTTGATGGGTCAACATTCTGCTCCATAAAGCATTATCGACCTAATCGTTAAACAATAGAATTTGCCTTTAACCTTAAGTGGTATCTTCTTGTCACATAGAACTCTTAATGCACTTCTCCATTTAAGCCATTATGGTTTGATCCTGTAACATCCCTTTCCCATACTAAGGGTTAGGACCCGAAATTTCAGTACATGTGAGCTCAAAGAGAGATTAAGGAAATGCATTTTCTTGCTTATGAATAATGTTAGCATATATGCACCTAAATAATAAATTTTTTGCACAAAAAAGTGGTACATGCATGCATTGACAACTTCTGGGTATAATTGTTGTTAAATGTGACTTTATTGAAAATGAGAAGTAGAGGGAGTAGAAAGAGTGATCTTGATAAGAGTGGTGATAAGGAAAGATTTGGAAACAAAATTGGTAATGAGCTGGAAAATGTTCACTGAGTATGATTCGGTCTATTAGTCATATTTTTTTTTCTAGTTATCCAAATGAGATGATTCTTTGCTTGGATTAAATTAGAAACATATGGCTACATTTTTCATGAACACATCAATTTTAAATTCTGTTTTTAAAAATCTCAAAATCTATCATGAAGTTGAGGACTGGGTGCAGTACATTGGCGGATGAATGTAAAATTTGTGTTCTGAATTCGAGGGCAATTCTAGAGTTGTTCTAGGTTAAATTAGAAAAAGGTACCCCTAAAAAGTTGTAGATCTTTCTTTTAGCTTTCCAACGATTTATAGTATGGAATTTTTGGACTTTTAGGCTGAAATTTATGGTCCCTATAAGGGAAGATGTATCTTATCTTTTCACTTCTTCTATTTTTTGCTTCTTCTGTGATGAAGTGTCGTCTGTGATGGCGTGTCTACTATGTTTTGCTTCTTTTTTGATGACATGTCGTCTGTGATGACATGTCTTCTCTGTTTTGCTTCTTCTGTGATGACGTGTCTTCTATGTTTTGCTTCTTTTGTGATGACGTATCTTCTATGTTTTGCTTCTTCTGTGATGATGTGTCGTCTATGATGACGTGTCTTCTATGATTTGTGTCTTCTGTGATGACGTGTCTTCTATGTTTTGCTTCTTCTGTGATGATGTGTCTTTTATGTTTTGCTTCTTCTGTGATGACATGCCGTCTGTGATGACGTGTCTTCTATGTTTTGCTTCTTCTGTGATGACATGTCATCTATGTTTTGCTTCTTCTGTAATGACGTGTCATCTATGTTTTGCTTCTTCTGTGATGACTTGTCATCTGTGTTTTGCTTCTTCTGCTTTTTGCTTCTTCTGTGTTTTGCTTCTTCTGCTTTTGCCTTCTTCTGTTTTTTCTCTTGACCTATATTCTGCTCCATTTTTAACCCTACAGAAGATAGAATCAGTCTTTGAGGTCTTCATAAAAGTTGTAGATCTTGAAGTCCTCTTTGAAATCATCTAAAGAACATCTTATTCCAATATCTTTAGTGAAAGTTACAACAATTTTCTCAATCATGTATCGTCTGATGATGTCACTTCGTCTATAAATGATGTCATATCGTCTATTCCTATTTTTGACCCCCCAGATGATAGAATTTGTCTTTGAGTCTTTAGGGAAGTTGTATATCTTGAAGTCCTATTTGAAACCATCAAAAGAATACTCCAATCCTACATCTATAGTGAAAGTTATGCCAATTGTCCCACATCAAGTTCAATATGATTTAGGATAAAAACAGATTGGATTCTTTTGGCCATAACTTCTTCTTTAAAACCCCAAATGACTTGACTCTTGAACCATTGGATTCGTAAGACATTGCTCTACATCTTCACCAAAAATAAGAGCCATCTTAGGCGAAGTGAGAAATATTTAGTGAAAAATGTAGGATGGATATGGTGTGTGTACTCTTAAATAATATGAAATGGTGTTATTCCACTAAACATACTTTAGTATTTTGATAATTTCTGGATTGGTAGAGCTCCAAATGAGATGATGTCTGATTTTTGGTAAACTAGAGACATGGAGCTACAAATGGCATGAAGAAATTGGAATCTAATTCAGTCTCTAAGAGTTCTAAATTTTGGATGGAAATTGTGCATAGTATATTATTTTAGACAAGAGCACTCCAAAAATGTTTGAAGCATATCTTTTGAATCATTGAACCAAATTGAATGATTTTGTGTCATTAGAAACTTAAGACAATGGGGGACATTTTTCTAGAAGAAAGTATTATGTTAGAATGTTCAAGGGAATTGTTAGCAAGACACTTAAGTATAAAGGACATAAGGCATAAATGGAAGGGCAAATGGGACAATTCTTAATCATTAAGGGCATAATTGGAAAAAGAAGTATTGTCTTGCTTTTAAAAATGAAGAAGAAAAATGTTAATTGAGGGATATAAGGAGACGATAACAAAAACGAGAAAGAAGGAAAGAAGAGAGGTTTTTGTGATTGAGAGGAAAGAAGAAAGTTATGCTAGGTTTTAATTTTTCTTAGTCTTAAAGAGTGATTTTGAGGTTGTGCAAGAAGAGAAAAAGGTAGAAGAAGACAAGAGCTTCCATTTGAGTTAAGATCTCTTCATTTGATGAAGAATCAAAGTCAAGTGTCTGCATTCAGGCATTCCCAGAATTTGGAAGCAAATGCTATTCTGGAGCGTACTGTGAGTAGACCGATATGGTCTCACTTCATTGTCTGTTATTTGAATTTTTGTATTAATTGACTACTAAATGATTATGTAAATGTGATTGATTATGTTGGTTTTCGAACAGGAGGTCCGATAATTGTGATGTTTGATTTGAATATTGAAGTGCTATTTGAATGTGAAGTGGATGAACTATGTGTACTTAAGGTGATCGTTAAATGTGTTCTGATGTGCATTTGCAGATGTATGGAAGTGAGAATTATCAACTGAATGTTGAATGCCAGATTACGGTCCATAATATGTGAATATGATTGAATGGGATCATGCAAATGTGATTGATGCATTCCATCTCATAAATGTGAAGTGAATCACACATTAATACAAGACTTATATACAATATACAAATGCACAAGAAGGGGGGTTGAATTGTGTATTCTTTTTTGTTAAGCCCCTTCGAAAATATTTTTCGTTAAAAGAAACTTGTTCTTTTCATAAGAATTACTGAAAATCAAAATTATGAAGTATTTTCTAAAACTTGTATAAAAACTAGTAAGATCGAAAATTGAAAGATAAGAGAGATTAAGAGTTGAGAGATGTTGACAAGGTGATTTTTATATTAGTTCACCCCAAACTGTGGGCTACGTCCAGTCCTCAGATATCTTTCTGAGATTCCACTATCTCTCAAAAGGTTACAAGTATTCTTTGTTTCCGAGCCTCTTCAGGTCTCTTACAATCAGTATTCTTTCACACTTATCCTCTATAGGCTATCTGCTCTACTTTCAACTGAAAGGTTTTTCGAGCTTTATTACAGAAAAATAGCTCTAGATTTTTCGCACAATAGTTTCTCTCAAGTATTACTAAGCTCTTTGATTTCACTAACTTCAGTAACTTTTGCAATCTTCGACTCCGACTCATATTTATAGTCTTCTTCTTCAACTGCTTCTTGATTCTTATTTCTTGCTTCTTTCAAGAAACGGTTATTCAGTTGAGTTTTGTAGCTAACTCAGACTGATTCGTGATTTGACATGCTTTGCTTCCGTCAGCTTTTCTTTGTCTGCTTTTTATATTATCTGCCTTTTCATTTTAGCATCCGTTTGCTTTTCATATTGCTTCCATCTGCTTTTCTTCGTCTTCTTTTTATATCGTCTGCTTTTTCATTTTTGCTTCCGTCTGCTTTTCATATTGCTTCCGTCTGCTTTTCTTCGTCTACTTTTTTTGCTTTCTCTTCCGTCTGATTTTCAATTTGTCTTCCGTCTGCTTTTCATTTTAGCTTCCGTCTGCTTTTCATATTGCTTCTGTCTGCTTCTCATATTGATTCCGTTTGCTTTTCATTTTAGCTTCCGTCTACTTTTCAATTTGGATTTCGTCTGTTTTTCATTATTATTTGTACTTCATCAAAATCATTTATGTAAAGTCATTTTTACTTAACAGTTGGTTAGTCTGGAACGCACGTTGCGGTGCACACTGCTACATGCCGCGACGTCACCCTTTTACAGAAATGATTTCTACTAAATCCTTTTTCTCAACTCAAACTTTTTCCACACTAGGCTCTTGTAACTTTTGTTTTCCAAAGACTTTATAAGTTTCAAAGTGGTACTTGAGTTTATAAAGATACCTCCCATTCTTTTAACGATAGTAGGTATTGGCTAATTTTACTTTCGATGTTTTCAACACAAAGTAAATGAAGGCATGGTAACAAAGTAGCACTTCAATTATTTGAGACTTGAGATTATTCATTGAGATAACACCCTTGTTGGAAGGATATTTGGGCCTGATTTCTTTTCTTAAATATTTGTGTGCATCTGCTTATTTCATATATCTCTAGAACTTGTTTCAATTCTTATTCAAAGCTTTATGGACTAGAATTTTGTTGATGTGATAGAGGCGTTCTTTCTTTAACCCTTTTTCTCCAAACATAGTCCTACAAACACTTATCACTTGCTAGCCCCTTGAGCCATTATTATAAATGAGCACTTGCACGCATTCCAATATGATGTCATTAGTTTAATTTGTCTTTTCTTATCATAAAAAAATAGTGTGTTCCGAAAAGGAGCAGAAAAAGTGTGTGTTCTAAAAGGGAACAGAAACAAAAAAAAATACAAGCAGTTTCAATTTATATTTGTCAAAAAAAAGAAAAAAATATTAGTTCAACTGTTGACATTCCTTCATAAATTTTAATGCATGTGCTTATAATTTTTCTTTCTTTCATTCCATCCATTAATCTAGCCCTCCGCACATTACAACCCTGAAAAGTCCTCTTGATCTTCAAAATTGCAGTTCTTGTAGTGGAAAAATAGAGCTGATACAAGCTTATGGTAGAGTATGGATTGAGCAGATTGAGAGTAAAAATATCCCTTAACACAAGTAAGGTGAGAGCAAACACTATATCTTGAGTGACATCTCTTTTATACAATCTCTTAGATTAAATTATTTTAGTGTTTGTTTTATTAGCACTCTTTCAAATTGCTTTGATTGAATTTTGAGAAAGTGATTTGTGTCAATTTCCTATCATTGTTTTGAGCTTGGGCGGATTTTTCTTTTACACTTGTATCTTTTTTACTCTTATAAACTTTGTCCAGGAGTACAAAGGTCTAAGTGTGAGGGAATTTTATTGAGCCCAAGTTTATCATATAAATTGGCTGCACTTTCTTGGCTGTTAATATACTTTTTGACTCTTAATTCGTGATTTTGTGCTTAAATTGGTCCCTTATGATGAGCTTGTATTTTATGCAATTTGGTAGTAAAATTGTTACAAATTAACATTAATTGCATTATAATTTTTCTATGGACAATTGATACTGCAAATTGTTATTGCATATTGCAGGAAAAAAGGAGTCAAAAGGATCAGGAAGTCAACAAGACATGAGCTCCCTCACGCACGTCGTGGCGCATCCAGAAGAAACGTCGCGGCTTAAACTAATCATCCCACAGCGGTGCATCATCACGTAACAACGCACCGCGACGACAATTAATTGTTACGCCTCAACGAGTGGTCCAAAAACACATGTCTCAACGCAGCTCCTTCCACGTCGCGGTGACAAGTCGGGTATGCTAACTTTATTTTGGAAAATCCTCTCACTATTTCAACCAAACCTGGATCCATCCTATAAAAACCTTGCCGAAATTAGGGTAAGGGGATCATTCATTCAGAACTATCAGACGGACATTCGGAGAAGAGGAGAAAACAAAAAGAACTCACTCACGAGCTCACTACCCAGGGTTCCTTTCGAGGTTCCCTGGGTAGAATCTTTGTATAGGTTTTCTTTTTCTTTTTCACCGCCGACTTCACCATGGTAGCTTGGATTCATTTTTAGTTGTGATGCTTCCAGTTTCAATGCGTGCTTGGGCATCCATTTTCTCCTGAAAATGTAGTGACGGCTGGAGTTTGCCGAGCTTCAAAAGGGAGTAGCTTAATCAGTAGTTTAGTTATGATTTATGATTGCTTAAGTCTAGGATTTGTAAATTGTAGTGAAGCTACTTGATTATATTTTGATCAAAAATTGGATATTTAATGTGTTGTTTAGATTAATAGTTTACATTGTCACATTTAACTACATTGTTATGAACTTCTGAGTTAGGGTTTATTGCTTTGTAGTTAGATTTGCT
>JANZLX010000098.1:17590-28955 GCA_025531955.1 Erythroxylum orinocense
CGCGTCGCTCGGCCTCACCATCGTTCGGCCTCACTAATCCCATTCCACAGTTTAGTCGATCGGTTCTACCGATCGACTAGTTCAATATCAGTCAAGTGATCGGTCACACTTGCACAGTAAACAAACATATTAATCCTTAATGCGGGGCGGGATGTTACAAGTAAACACTAATGCAGTTTTATCATTAGGGTGTCTGTATTTTCCTTGCATATCATTCATTTTTCTAGTACTCTCCGTGAATGTTGATAGATCAGCTGAAAGATTGTTTATTCTTTGTTTCAGCTGATTGATCTCCTCATATCTATCTACAACTACCTTTTTCTTCATCTTGTCTACTTGTTTCTATAAACAGACGTTCTCCTTTTCTAACATTTGCGTGTTTTTCAACATTTTTACGTACTTTTTCTTTAGTAATTTATACTGCTTCAGAATTGCATGAGAATCTTCTAATTAATAATTCAGAATATGCATCTTATAATTCACTAAATTTTAGTGTTACCTCCTCATCACTTTCTCCTTCGGCTACCAAGCAAATATTTGCTTGTACCAATGCCTCTGAGTTAGTATTTGATTCAGACGAATCCAGATCTTCCCAGGTTGCCATCATGTTTTTTTTTTTTTGCCTTCTCTACTCTTCTTTGGCTTTCTTTTCAGCAATGGACATTTGGACTTATAATGTCCCGGTTTATTGCATTCATAGCATATGACGGATGTTTTCTCATTCTTTCCTTTATCTTTGCTATTCTTCTTAAAGGAGGACTCTTTGTTTCCTTTAGCCTTTTTTCTTCCGCATGTATCTGATCTTCCTTGAGATAAAGGATAATTCATCATCTTCTTCACTCGAATCTTGATCTGATTCACTAGAGTCGTCATTCTTGACTTCCTCGATCTTCAGCACTTTTAACAATGAACTCCTCTTCCTTTAATTCTTATGATTCTTCTGTCTGGCCTTCAATGTTATGGATTTATCCCGTCTGTGTTTATCTTCTGCATCGAGCTCCACTTCATGTATCTTCAGGGATCCAAGCAATTCGTCAAGCTTCAACACGCTCAAGTCCTTGGCTTCTTGTACTATGGTGACTTTTGGTCTCCATCTCTTCAGTAGACTTTTGAGGATCTTTCGAACGTGATCTTGATTTTCATAAGTTCTGCCGAGAGCTTTAATTCCATTAATGATAGTTTTAAATCTTCCAAACATTTAATCGATAGACTCTTCGTCTTTCATCTTAAACAGCTCATACTAGTGTATAAGAATGCTTATCTTGGATTCCTTTACTTGATTGGTGCCTTCGTGTGTGATAGATAGCGTATCCCACATCTCCTTCGCAGTGTCATATTTGTAAACTTTATCATACTCACTTCTGCTTAGGGCATAACTTAAAAAGAACTTGGCCTTCGAATTCAGTTGGAATCTCGCTTTTTGATCTGCAGACCATCTGATTCATAGAATAGCATTTCCTTCTTCATTTATCGATGTATACGTTCCATTTTATATTATCTCCCAAAATCGATATGAGTAGATTTAATAAAGAGTCATATCCTATCTTTCCAGTAATGGTAGTCTTCTCCATTGAACGTAGGAGGTCTAGTGACGAAGGCGCCTTCAGCTATATATGTGTGTGATTCTGCCATGGATCTTTATCCACACTTTGTGAAGGTGGTTCTTGGACATCGATTTCTAATACCAATTGAAGTAAATCACACGTTAGTATAGGCTTTATATTTGATATACAAAACACAACAGAAGGGGGGTTGAATTGTGCATTCATTTTCTTGAATACAATCCCCTTTTCAAAACTTCTTTTGAAAACTTGCTTTTTCAGAACTATTGAATAACAGTATTATGAAGTATTGCAATTTGCTTCAAAGTACTTGTATAAAACAATAAGAAATTAAAAGTTGATAGTTGAGAGTAAGAATCGACACAGCAGATTTGTACTGGTTCAACCCAAACCGTGGGCTACGTCCAGTCCTCAGAATCCTTTATGAGTTTTCACTATGCTTCTCAAAAATGCAAGTATTCTTTTCACCGAGCCTCTTTAGGTCTCTTACAGCAAGTATTCTTTTCTCACTTAGCCTCTTCTGGCTATCAATTTTACTTCTTTCTATTGAAAGATGTTTCAAGCTTTGTTACAAAAAATAGTAGCTCTAGAGTTTAGTACAATAATGTTTCTAGCTTTAGAATCTCTAGCTCTTTTAAAATTCACTAACTTCTGCAGTCTTTGACTCCGACTCATATTTATAGCCTTCATCTTCAACCACTTCTTAATAACTGCTTCTTTCTTCTTATTTTTTGATCTTTGAAGAAACAATTATTCAGTTGAGTTTTGTAACTAACTCAAACTGATTGATCATCCGACGTGGTATTGGGTCTTTGTCTTAGTTTCTTTCATCTCATTTTTCTTTCTGCTTCTATCTCATTTCTATCGTCTCATTTTTGCTTTCTGCTTCCGTCTCATTTTTTCTTTCCACTTTCGTGTCATTTCTATCATTATTATTTGGTCTTCATCAAAATTATTAATTTTAAAGTCATTTTGACTTAACATGTTTAACTGTCGATAATCAACACATAGGCGGAGGGTCCCATCCTTCCTTTTAACAAACAATACTAGCGCTCCCTACGGTGAATGACTTAGTCTAATGAAGCCCTTGTCCAATAACCCTTGTAGTTGTATCTTCAATTGTTTCAATTCTCCTGGTGCCATGCGATATGGTGGTATAACTATTGGTGTTGTCCTTGGGGCCAAGTCAATAGTGAAATTAAACTCCCAATCAAATGGAAATCTAGGTAACTCCTCTAGAAAGACATCGGAAAACTCGCACACAATAAGAACATCTCTAGGTTTGACCCTCTGAACTGAAGTGTCAATCACATGTGCGAGGTATGCCTAGCATCCCTGACGAATCAACCTTTTAACCTTAATCACCAATATCAAATAACTAGGGAATATCCGTCATTTACCAGTAAATTTAATCGAGACTCCATTTTGAGGATCAAAATCCACTTGTTTCTTAAAATAATCAACCATGGCGCAATACCTCTCTAACTAGTCAATCCCCAATATCACCTCAAAATACGAGAGATAGAGGGGAATAAGATTTGCCTCTAGCACAGCATCGCAGATCTTTATCTCATAAGCTGTATATACTTCATCATAAGCTACTTGCTCTCCAAGAGGAGTGACTACAATGAGAGGCGATCTAATAGCTACAGGGGGTGATGAATATCCTCCTCAAAGGTCACACTGTCAAATGACCTTTGTGTTCCAGTGTCGATCAAAACTTTAGCATCGCTACCGAGAACACACATAACACCTGTAATTGTGTCCGGATTGGTTCGAACGTCCTCCTTTGTCATTGCATAAACTCCTGCTTGAGCTCGTGAAGTAGGACATTGCTAACCAGCTAGGGGTGTACGACTGCCCACACTAGTCCTTTGTGTGGATCCAGAAGACTGAGCACCTGCCCTAGTGTCTCCCCTCTGTGTCTCACTGGCTGTACTGAGCTATCTCCTTGTCAAGTTGAAGTCCAAGCTAGCTGTGGACAATCTCTCCTTATGTGCCCTGTCTCTCCATACTCAAAACACTTTCTCAGCTTTGTACACTTGTATGAATGTACCTTTCTGTAATTTCTACACTAATTAGATCGATATGATCGAGCTCGAGAAGTAAAGCTAATATTAAGGCCAATGCTTTAACTTTCTGATCGTGGTGACCGTAAATGGACAACTAATGATGCAGCGCCTCCAATGCTACCCGGAGCTAAACTATCACGGCTCCTCTTAGGCTGTTGGTTGAAGGAACCTCCTCCCTTCCTTTTCTGTTTCTTTTCCTCCCATTGTCTTCTGCGCTCTTTCACCTACTTTTTGACTCTCTTAGTTGACTGTACCATCTCCTTGAACGTGGTAGTGGGGGTAACTGACATCCTCTCCAGGATCACCAAATGCAATCTGGCCTCAAATCGAACACACAGATGCTCTTCATCTGCCACGTATTACGAGACGTAGGTAGCAAGCTCCCTCAACTTTGTCTAAAACTTGTGCATCGATTTATTCCTTTGTTCCAATGTAAAGAAGGCAACCTTTTTCTAATCTCGATCAATTTGGTATAGTATTGTTCGTTGATAAAATCCCTCCAAGTCATTTGATTACGATAATGTCCCTGGACATTTTCCCACTAGACTCTAACATCACCCTCCAGCAATCGGATAACAACCTTTAACTTCATCTCATCAGACAACCTCATATCATGAAATGTCTCTGCGGTCTGCCTCATCTAAGTTTTGGCCTTGGTAACATCACTGTACCCATCAAAGGTACCACACCCGAGATTCCTTACCTCTTGATATATCCCGAGATTTCAACTGTCCTGGCGATACCTGTGGTGGCATCTATGGCACTCCAGCACTAAGTTGCTGTTGCACAGTATACTGTGCCCACTATGTCATCACCTGTTGTCTCTCTCGGCACCGATGGTAAATCTGACTGTGCTACAAATGGTGGTGTTGCAATGTGAGGTTGCCTAGAAGCTGAAGAGCTAGTAACCACTGGTTCTGCGTCTACTTCAACGCTATGCTCCTCTGGCTTAGGTTGCAAAGGTATAACCTTGTGACGACTTACCCTTCCTCGTCTAACCATGATATCACTATAAAATCAAAGAAAAAGAATTGCTTAATAAACTAAATCGAGCTAAGCCTAGCTTATCTGATACCTCAAACATCCCAAGGAATGTCAACAAGTACTCTGATCGAGGTCAAAATCATCCGACTGTTAAGGACGTCAACTTAACGACCTGAGACTCAACTTGTCAACCAAAGACTTCCGACAACCAGGCTCGACTCTTAAGGCTCGTGAACTTTTGAAAACGAAAATAACACTTTTGAAAATATAAAAACCAGGCTCTGATACCAATTTAAGTGTCACAACCCAGTATCACATTGGGCCTATGACAATCGCTTATATCTGGTCTAAAGACACTCACGGTATCCTTAATCCGATTATGCAAGGCTAACTGAATATCTTTCTTTTTTTGAAAAATTTGGGCAGCACAATGACTATATTTTAAAAATCCCAATACTCAATCAAATACCTGCAATCAATTTTAAACACACTTCTTAATCACATCCAAAATTTTACCACAACTTCAAGACTTTAAAGTCCACTCAAAGCAATCTCAACAATAATATCAAAGTTCATACATAAGATTTTTTACAACAATAAAACAATCAAGAGTTAAATTTATATAATCATAAAGCATATCAACATAACAAAACAATCAAGAGTTAAATTTATATAATCATAAAGCATATCAACATAACCAATCTAATAAAAACAGTAAAATAGTTCATAAGCCCCTATGTAACTAAACTACAAGGCAAAAACTACCCACGTGCGGTAATACCTTGAAAATGTCAAAAGATTGCACAATCTATTTAGAGCTTCAAGCCCACTAATTAACCTGCATGGTTGGAAGGCGAAAGGGTTGAGTACACTATGTACTCAATGAGCAAGAAAAAACATATATCGTAAATAGAACTCGATACATACCAAGTAGGTATAATTAACTTATAAGGTGAACATACATTCCATAGAAACACATAGGCCTAGCCTATGACTCCACATATACTGGTTAGGAACCATATAAGCCTAGCCTATTAATCACTCATCGAGTGAACATAGATCTCAGTTTCAATACACATAAGCACAATGACATCACATGTATATATCAATTCTTGTCAGAAAACAAATATCATAATAAGCCAAAACAATCATGTGTGTCACCACTAGTCGGCCAAACTAATTTGCACACCCATCCATTTCTAGTATTGGCTCGACTTTCATCCGTGGTGAGTCTGACCTATAATCTACAAGAGCGTCATGACCTTAGGTGACCTCGTTGATGTCCAGACCCTAGGTGGAATCACCCGCAAGTCCTGTAGAAAGTGTCGATACGGAGACTCGACTTTCATGTACCAGTGTCAAGGGTATGGGAGTCACTTAATATGTTGTGCCCAACACATGATTGGCCAATCATTTCCTCACCAATCACAAAAATCATATATAAAAATTAAGTACAAAAATCAAGTTAGGCACTATGCCTTTATTTATCGATCCAACCGTTAAAATGAAACCGTGTCATGCCTCTAAGCCAAAAGAGAACATGAACATTCAGTATACAGGACTCGATTATGTATATGTAAATTACAAAACATTATTTCATGCAATAAAAGTCATCTTTTACACTCTAAGTGCGAAGTTGTTCACAAATGTAGTTTCAAAAAATAAAACATTGTCCTTTGCACTTCAAATACAGGTTTGTTGAAAACAATATCATTTCTCAAAATATGTAATAAAAACATCAGTCTCAAAACAATGTTGTTTCTTAAATACATAAACATATTAGCACCCATTTGAGATTCAATTCTACTATGCATTACCTAGGTTCAAAATTCATATACAAGTCATCATTCATGTCTAAGGATGTTCTAATCCCATTTGAGAGATATGGTTTCCTCAACTCACCTAAAAAGAAGGTATACACTCCCTTAGCTTCAACAATCCTCGATACGAGCTCCACGATTCACAACTCCCGAGCCTTTAAACATAAAAAAGAAAATACAATGTATTTACTACTTCAACATGAATTTCATATTTATAAACCATCAAATAGTGTATATAACATAATATTGCTCTCTTTAAGCTATAGGATTCGACCATTAAGCTTCTCACATGGTTACTTCCTTACTATTCACATTGGCTTTTCTTTTGCATTTTCAAAGGAATTTATTGGCTTTAATCCAATACTTACTTATTTCAAAACATAATTAAGCACATTTTTTATCCAAGCATATTAGGTCATTTTTCATCAATCTAAGCAACAATTCAAGTTTACTCTAATCAAACATGAAAGTCGCTTGTATATTATTACAAATCCTTAAATGCTAAGCCAAGTTCACTTAGACATTTCATCAAACACCTAAGGTGCATGACTTTCAAGTCATATTTTCAAGGCTTTATCATGGTAATTCATGCTCTTATCTTGTTATATAACAAATACTTCCAATCAACAACACATTTCATCACTCCATTTAATCTAATTCCCTTCATTTAAGCCATATTCATCATAATTATACAACTCATCGCATTAATCCATTCCTTCATCCATCATTTTGACAAAGCCTACCCAACATACTTATTCTTAATTTTTCATCATCAATTCACATTATACATGTGTAATTAACACCATAGAATTCATTTAGACCATCAATTTCAAAAGATATTCAAAAATTCACAAACTTTCACCAAAAGGGGACATTTCGGTTTTGGCTTAAGGAACCCTCTCCATGACACATTTCATTCATATAAACCATGTTTCATGCATATTCAAGAATGGAGAACAACATTTCTTAACACCAAACTCAAAATCCTAATGTAAAGAGAGATCAGACAAAATTTACCTAAAACTTCCTTTGATTATATCTTCAAATCCTTTGAGAATTTCAAATCTAATGATAGATTTGAGTTCCTTGACCCTAAATTAGCTTAGAACACCATGATTTGGGTTGGAGAATTAAAACAAAGGGTAGATTTTAGTGAATAGCCGAAAATTGGTCTTCTCTTCTCTTCTCCTTTCTTCTCCTTTCTTTTAATTAAAACAACATGTTTTAAGTCTTTAGTAATGGGATGCATGGCCATGAATGAATAAGGGTCTAGAATATTGACTCTTCTTTGACCAAAATATGGTGAAATTACCTTTTTGCCCTTAGGTTATGTGAAATTACCATTTTTACCCCCCAAAACTTTTCCTAAATTTGCAATTAGGCCCAAAATTTGGGAATCACCAAAACTTTTATTTTTATTTTGGTCCTCGGACTTTTGGGAATAATAATTAAGTCCCTTAACTTTATAAAATTACATATTGATCCACCAAGAATTGAAAATTTACACTTAAGTCCTTTGACTTTTAACAACTAGCAAATAAGCCCTTATGTACATTAATCTTTCCAATTAAGCTTTCTAAGTGTCTAATAAGTCTATAAATCATGTCTAATCACCTCTAAGGAATTAGAACACATTTAACTCAACCACCATGGTCATATCCATTCAATGGACTTAGTTTTACACACTTAGAAGCTTATATGTCAGAAATCTCCAAGATTTCGCATACCGATGAACTCTAAGTTCATGTAAGATCATATAATATTATAAATCACTGACATATATACGCAAAAGGATTTAAATACATCTTTGAAATTATTTATGTCCATGTATATATCAGTATAAAATGGTATCACTAAGTACAGAACAATACAAAAAGGCTCAGAGAGTCCGATGTTACATTTCACACATCATTAAGTTGTCAATCATATGATTATTTGATCATTCACATGTATATACCACTATAAGAAAATTGCGGAACACCGACGAAAATATACCGACGGAAATAAAATCGTATGTGTATAACAACGGAATATCGGATTCCGTTGGAATGTAACACGAAAATTGCGACGGTCCAAAATTTCGTTGCTAAATGTGGAGGGAAATCTTGGCGCGATATTTTAGTGACCGAACTATACCGATGACTCAGTGTCCGTCGAACAATAGGGAAGAAATTAATGTTCGGTCGGTATGGTTGTCGATGTGTTGCTTTTCGCCGACGGAATAATTTTGTCGGTGACTTTTAAGAATTTTAGGGACAGAAAGAAATTCAGTCGGGAACAAAGCTAGAGGTGGTTTGAGGCGACGGATTATGTCCGTCGGTATGGTTTAAAACGCGTTGTTAATTTAGGTTACAAATCTGAATATAACGACGAAATTTTAAACGTTAGCGATGGAAAGTTTTCGTCACGAAAAATAATTAAAATCGGCAGATTCCCTTCTCCTCTCACGCCCGACTCATTTCTTTCTCTCCTCTCCTCTCCTCCAGCGATTTCCCTCCTCCCTTTGCCTCCCACCAGCTGCTACGTCCTCGGCGACTACTGTTGCTGCCGTCTTCTCCGGCGACTTCCCTTCTTCCTCCCCCTCTTCTCCGGCGACGGGTGCTTCTGCCGTCTCTCCTCTGGCGCCAGTGAAGGTAAGTCGTGGTTTGTGTTTGTTGGTTTGTGTTTGTTTATCTAGGTTTGAATCATCTTTTGTGAGTATTTTGCATGTAAATAATTGAGAAAATTGAGCGATTTGTGTCTTGATAGGGTTGACATAGTTTTGCCCGCAATGTGTTCGATGGAATGCATTAGGAGTTGTAGAAAATGAACCTAATTGCGAAATGTTTAACTCTCTTATAAATATATAATTAACAAAATTAAAAATAAAAATTTGCAATTATAATAAATGAATTTAATTTCAAATGTTATCTTTACATATTTCAAAATTTATAATAATTTTCTATATGTATATACTAAAAAGTATATAGATCGTAGATATCAAGTATATATAATTATAATATATTTAAATTATGTTGAACTAATATATTTAGTTATATAGTCTATAATCAATTTATATATAAGCCTAATTATATACACATTTATTTAATAAATTCTTATTTGTTTCTTTACTATTTATTAAATCAATTGTAGAGAATTTTACTATATTTCCTTTTATGTGTAGGTAATTATTATTTTATGTAGGAGAAATTTTTAATTTTTTTCAATTTAGTTCCAGAATTTTTTAAATTTAAGTTTGAATCTGTATTTAACGAGTATTTGAGTTACTAACGGGTACCAACTGAAAGAGTTAGTACCAACTGGTACTAAAGTTCTATATAGTACTTCTTTGTTCAGTATCGATTAGTTGGGTATGGTACTCAAACATGTGATTGGTGAGGAGTATAATATTAATAAATCTAAACTAGATGTTTTTGTCATTGAGTTTAGAACAAGTAATTATTTGTCATAAGTGTCACTAAAAAGGTTATATTAGATCTAAACTAGAGTTAGAAATAAAATGAGTTTGTTTAACTATTATGGACGAAGTTTTTTGTTTAACTCGTTAGACTATTATGGTGATAAAGATGACCTTAGTTGATGTCTTAATAAGGGCAATTATATTAGTATATTCAAATCTACTATAGAAAATGACGTGTTATTCACACTATCATTAAAAAGTGGGAACAAGAAACATAGGTAATAATGCCTCTTAAACATGAAAAGGAAAATCTTGACCACAAGGTAACATATAACTATATTACATATATCATAACTGATGGAAAAAACACATTATTTTAGTTCTACAATTGGCATAATCTTGACCTATTAGAAACTATGTCTTCTCTTTCGATTCGTGTCGAAGGAATTCATTTCCATGCCAAAGTCAGTTTAATGAATCTTGACAATAGTTAGTTATGTCCAACCTCTTTTAGTGCATTATTTTCCATCAAAAGCAATTAATCTCTTTACAATTCTGATTAAAGTTAAGAGTAACTAATAATTTAATTATATAGCCCTCTAAAACTTTTGCCAATAATTGTTTTTATGATATTATAACAAATCATCCCACAAGTATCTTGGCATACTTGTATCTAATTCAAGAAATAATATTTCAAGAGCCAGCTTTACTCTAGTGATAACATTGATGATCTTAAGATGAGGCAATTGATTGAGGACAACAAACATTTTTCTTCGTATCTCAACTGTGAACCATTGTGTTGTTGGATGCAGGTAGTAATTCTGTGGTGCAGTTTTTATACTTAGAAGGAAATTGAGGCGAAGGTTTCCCAGGTATGCATTTGACATTCGTTAATCTTCCGTGATAGTGAATTTAAACAATGAATTGAACCACAGTTGAAAAATGCAGAGTATCAATGTTATATCCGTCATTAACAGGTTCGTCCCCGTACTTGTAGAATACCGTTCTGCGCTTTGGTTGAGGTTAGTGATTAAGGTGTATAATAAGGCTTTGTTGTCGTTGGTTGATTGTCGTGTGTCTATGAACTTCCCATTTGAACTTCCTGTGTTGAGCTATTCATATGCCTTGCACGATGTCATATCTATCTTGAGTTTCATATGAACATCAGTTATGTTTAAAGGTTTATATTGCATGAGTTTGACGTCGGTTATTTAGTATTGTTTTGGGTTTTTTGTTAATCTATTGTTTTTTTATGTTAAACTAATGTAGAAAAATCATTAACATTCATATGCTTATGAATATTTGTGTGATTATGTAATAATCCATATTTACAATTCATTACATATAAAACTGCCAAGAATATCCAGTTTATGACATATATGTTTAGAACCATATATGTCATATATTCAGTTTTAATAGATTTGATATGAACCCAAAATTAAATCGTTTACCCATAACCCATTATAGAGTTTCCAAGCGTATTAGAGGTGAATAATAGGAGGAGCCTATGGGTGGGAATTTGAACTT
>JANZLX010000098.1:35218-50772 GCA_025531955.1 Erythroxylum orinocense
TTTTTGAAATGTAAAGATATTATGAAAACAAGTATTTTGTTCTGTAATAGGCCTAAGTGATTACTGAAACTTTGATGTGTGTCAATAATGTTTGTATCTTTTGTGATTGAAATTGTTATAAAAAAATCGGGCCGAAATTGATTATCAATTTTCTACAGATGCATTTATTGTTTAATAAATATTGTAATGGGATTCGACCATTTACTGTTTTAGCATGCCACTCTTATGGGATTTCTACTCAGATATCACTTAGGATGTCAGGTACGTGTCTTACGAGAGTGGGGTGCTACAATTTCAGTAGCAACATTGATAAACCTTAGATGTTAGGTTGTCTATGAATTCTTCACCAATGGAAAACTTCTCAAGTAAATTAATAGAACATTCATATGCTTAATTCCCAAAGGAACTCACCCTTCCTCTTTCAGTGATTTCAAGCCCATTGCTTGCACCAATTTCCTATAACAAAATTGTATCCAATATTCTTTCTTCTAGATTAAAGAAGGTACTCACTCCACCTATTAGTGACAAGCAAAGTGCCTTCATATGTAATAGAAAAATTGGGGACAACGTTCTCATTGTATCTGAACTGTTAAAGGGCTATTTAAGATCAAATACTTATACTAATTGTACCATCAAAGTTGATTTCTTCAAGAATTTGATAATGTTAGCTAGAGCTTCCTTTGGAAGGTATTGGAAGCTTATGAATTCCTAAGAATATTCATTAATTGGCTAAAAGAATGCATTTCCACTACTAGCTAACAAATAGCCCTCAGTTGATTAACTGAAACCTCTTTCTAATTAAACACCCTACATTGCATTACTTGATTTGTTAATTTCATTATTAGGTTTGACCCTAATCCGAAGGATTATATTTACCTATCTCTATGTTTGTTTGCATGTAACTCCTTCTAACTATGGCAGATCTATTGAAACAAAAGGATTTCTTGCTTCAATCATATCAAATTAAACATTGGACTAATATCTCAAAAATATTAGTTCAAAAATATATCCACATAATTGAATAATAATAAATCAATCAATAAAATGACATTGAATAAAGAATATATGATACTATTCATCCTAACTTAAGGTTTATCACGCCTAAGCACAAAACAAATTAGTTCCTAAACATAAAAAGCAAATCCAACATCAAATATTCAAATGAACAAATAAAAATGAAAGAATTCACAATCTATATCCCCTATTATCTCTAATGAAATCTTATTGAAATATGGATCAAGGGTTTTTCTCTATTGGATCTTGTGACATAATCTTCTTATTTTTCTCATCCTCTGTTCATAATTACTTCCTTTTTTGTTCTCTAACGTGACTCTAAAATCACTTCTTCTCTGCTCTAGCCTTTATAACTTCCTTTTATAGTAAAAGCTAGGTTTCTAAAATAAACATGGTCACTTATATAGTCATGTAGGTGACCATATATGTCCAAATACTATTTAAATTGTGACTTTACATAGTCACATAAGCTTACACAGGTATTAACAACCTTAAAAAATAACAATTATTATCAAGCTATTTATATGCAATAAAGCCAATATTAATGGGCCTTTTAGAAACTAAATTGAAGACAGACCATTGGAAAAAACTATGGTTCACAAGGAGAAATTATATAATTATTTCCAATTATAATGCAAATCATAAGAGTAGAATCATTACTGCTTATGATTTGAAAATTTGGAAATTTTGGACTAGGTATCTAATGCATAGGTCGTACATATAAACTTTAAAATAAAGGGAAATAAATGTAGAGTTTGCTTCTCTATTATACATGCTTCAAACTTGGCATTATAGAGAAATTACCTTTGAAGAGACTTATAGGTTAGGAACTCAAACATGAAAATAATATGGATAATAATTGGTGATTTCAATGGCACCCTGTTTGGCTAAAAATCTAAAGGATAAATGTACTTAAATAGTCTCTATAAAGAATTAGATCTTATGACAATAATTTGGGAGTTATTGATCTTGATTTTAAAGGCAGTCTTTATACTTGGAGTAATATGCAACAAGGAAAATGGAAAATGAGGAAGAAACAAGACATATCATTAATGAATCATCATCAGCTATTGGAGTTTCAAGGAAGTAAAACCATCTTTAGTAATTATCTCACATTAGATCATTCACATATTGAAATACACAATTAAGGCATAACTTCTATATAATCCTCCACTTTGAGATTTATAAAGTTTTTTTGTAAAGCTCGAAGGATTTTAGGAGGTTTTAAAAATGGATATGACATTTAAATTGAAGGGGTTTAGGCAATACAAATGTTTGAAGAAACTTCAAATGGTAAGAAGGGAACTCAAAAAGCTCCATTTGAGATTTGTAAATAAAAAAAGGCTTTAATATCAAAGAAAATATAAACATACTCAATCAAACTCAAATGCATATATAATTAGGCCCAAAAATGATTAAAATAATGTTACCATTAGCAAATTCATTAGAGCTATTGAAGCCCATAACTCTTTGAAAAATAAAAATTAAGAATCCAATGGTTGTAGGATGGGGACAAAAACTCCAAGTTCTTTTTCAAAGCTATAATACCAAAAAGAAACTCTAATAAAATATAAGATCTTGTCAAAGATAATGGTGAGAGAATATAGGGCAAAAAGGATCTTAAGATGAGGTCTTTAAATATTTTCATGAAATTTTTAGCCTTTACTACTAAGTGGTGCACTAAAAATAATTAATAAATTCCTTCATCCCTAAGTCAATTTTAGCTAAACAAGCTTAATAGTTTATTAAACTAGTTAATTAAAATAATGTTGAAAAATCCTTAAATAGTCTCAAGTCTAACAAAGCACCTAGCCCTGATGAGTTAAGTGATTTTTTCTTTAAAAAATCTTGAATCTAATAAAGGATGAGATCATTAAAGTAGTTTTTGAACTCTCAACTCTTATATGTTTGATCGATTACCGCCAATGTGGGATGTTGGCACCTTGGTAGCACTAAACTTGGATATAATGAAACATATGCACATGGTAAGCCAACGTTGAGGACCCATAAGAGACATTTATAGACTTATTGGGGAGCCAAACAAGCCAATCGCTACGGGTTGAGTTAGAGAGGAGCCATATGTAGCGGAGTAGCCATTGTAACCACACTCACTATCATCGATAATAGGAGATAGCTCGATAGGAAAGACGAGTGGCACAACTTTTAGGTACTCAAAAGACTCTCCAACTGTAGCATACCAAGCTTGTGGAGTGGGTAGGACGACTCAAGACCACCTCAATTAAGCGGCTAGGAAGGCTCAAGACCACAGTTTGATGGATGAGAGAGCTATTATTAGTAATGGCAAGTCGTTAGGGAATCAATTTCTAGCCTCCACCATCTCGTGAGGGTACTTTTTCAACAACTTCTCCACCTATTCAGGATCATCAACCCGAGGATTCTCCATTGTCGACAGGCCTTAGTTACACCACGAGGAATATGCTTAAATTTTGCATCTTTTCTTTTTCTCTTTAATTGTATATTCTTCTTATTTTCATTTTTTATTTAAATATTAATGTTAATATTATTCCATATTTCTTCATTATTTGTGTTAATTTTACTTTCTTTTATTGTTTTTATCCCCTTTTCTTTATATTTTGAAAAGATGTTTTGTTGGAAAATAAAGGAAATTTTATTAAACTAGCAAAAGCTATGTAATGACATTACAGTAATACTTATTCATTGTCCAACAATACTCAAAAGCATGGGTAACATTGAATCCACATTTAACTCTAATTGACTCTCTTTTGATCTTCAATAACCAAGTGGTAGGTAGTGAACCATTTCCCCTGCATGTTTGAGCAATGTCCTAAACGGAGGACCATTAGTTAGATTCCAATATACATACAATTAAGGTCATATCTTGGTTTACTCTCACCTTTATGTCCTCCCATGATTAAGCAAAACAAAAATAGCTAAATTACCAATCTTTCTTATGTCAAAAATTAAGAAAAAATCATTTTAATTTTTTTGGATAAGAAACTCATATGATCATACTAATAAATGACTAAAGATCAAATTTTAAAATCAAGTACTATGTAATTTGAAAGACATCCCCTTGATAAATGATTAATTGACCATATTTATATACCTATATTTAATTTATTTTGCTTGTTATTTGAGAGTTTTATAGTATTTTTGGTAATTATTTTGTTTTAAGTGTATTTTTAGGTAATAATTGCTTTCATAGATTAAAAGAAGAAGAATTCAAGTGAAATTAAAGTATAAAACAAAAGATTTAAAGCAACTTTAGAGATACATGACTGTGTATAGAGATCATGTAAGTCACTATAAATATATGAAGCTTCGAAGATGCTATTTATACTCGTGTAAAGAGTGTGTTTGCCAAGGTTCCCTTCCTTTAGTGATCTACACACCTCCTACTAAGAAACTTTAGAGAGGCAACTTTCTTCCTTTCCTCCGGCCTATAGGTACCTTCTTAGTAACTTTTCTATATCTCTTATCACACCTTTTAAGAGAAAGAAAAGCGAGGATTAGTATACCTATAGAGAGTTTATGATTGCTTTGATTAATAAAATGATCCTTATGGGGGAAGTGCTTTTTTGCACCAACTCCTTATTTGCCTTTGTAGCCTTTAGAACAAAGTGATGTAATCCCTTAATTGAATCCTTTTTGTATAAATTGGGGCCCTAGATACTTAAAGGGTGGGTTCAGCCTAAGATGCTCATTGCACACCTTAACACTAATAACTTGATTCACTCTCTCAATTTATTACCAACTATATGTACGATAATTATCACAAATTTTGATAGATGTTTTGAATCAACAAGAATAAATTTCAATAAAATAATTTAGGAACAATCCCTAATAAGGATCTATAAACCCATAATCATGTTAAACATCATAAAAATCCAAATAATCATTTAAGACAACGAAAGAAATAAAGGACGAGAAGGAAAAACTAGTTTGTGTATTGAGCTGGAATTTCTCTAAGCTCTTCTTGATGTCTCATCTTGATCTTCTTTGATGTAGTGGTTGCTACTTCCTTTAGGTGTTTTTCATGTTATTAAATAGTGCATTAGGGTTCTAGGGTCGTGTCTAGTTTTTTTTTTTCCCACTTGTCTCAGTCCCAAAAATAGTCCCCAAACCCTCAAAACATGAAAAACTCATGCCTGCAAAAGCCTATGTCACGGTTGTGACCTTGCAGCCACAAATGTGCTCCTGTTGTTTAGCCTCTGTCATGATCGAGCTCAATTATGCACGATCATAACCCTTCAAGCTTTCTCCATCTTCTTTATTCTTCAATTTCCTAATTTCCAACACTAAAAGACATATCAAAAATCTTTTGAAACATAAAATTAAGATCTTGCTCTAAACTAAACAAACACTTAGAATACATAAAAACACCAACAATAACATAATTATAAGCCTATATATATGATATAATCTAAAAAATACTTAAAAACACACTTAAACATCTAGAAAAACATAATATAATCTACATGTATCACTTTTGATCATTCATCTCCATCCCCTCAAATGCTCTACTATTACAGTCTTGCTAGATTGCCAAGCAACAAGCAGCGCTATCTCCATTTTAACCTAGATCCTCTATGCCCTAATTAAATTTGGATTACAAAAATCAATAAAGTTCCCAATAATTAGCTACTCCCTAATATTGATAGAAACTTCATTACGGACTTCTTCTGCTTTCCTTTCTTGCCCTCAGAACCATTTTAAATTTCTTTCCTTCTTGATCTGTCTCTTTTAAGGTAATAATGAGAGCAGCCTTCATTTTCCATGAAAGGTTTATGTAGTCAATAATCCAATACATTATTTCAAGGAGTTTGTTAAACATTCACTGTAGTTGACATAACCTTTTAACACCTAGTCACACTATTTTACAATGACCATAATCAGAGAAAAAATGATTACTATTTTCCTCCAGTATAGATCATAAAACAGAATAGCTCTAAATTTGAAGATAGGGTAGCCTGTCTATAATATTGATTCTATTCAACAAAATTAGAGAAAGAACGAAGTTGACACTAGGTCTCAAATGTTTGTTCCAAACAAACTTACTCCAAGCAAGGGTTGAGCCTCTATCTTAGATCTTGTCTAGACACATTCTATTAGAGAGCTTCAATAAAGGAGTATCATAATAAAGATTTAACATGATCTAGAATGGGGTTAGGGAGGTAGTTAGGCTTTAAATGTGCCAACTCAAATGGCCAATCTATCCAATTTCTTTAGGTACTAAGGAGCTTACTTTAGCTCGGGATGGTATATTATGGAAAACTTTAACAACAGCCTGATGCTGAATTAAAGGACCAAATTCACTCCAATTGTCATGCCACTTTAAGGCCATATTATCTTACCTTCTCTATTGGAAATTCTAGACTCCACCACGTCTCTTAATTTCAATAGTTGTTTAGAAAGACAAGATTGACCAGTTTTCTAAGACAGAGCCAAAACACTCTCCTTTCAATCTTGGAATGAGTCTAATTCATCCAAAGCGACTCTTTATCACTTCATCCAAAGCAACTCTTTATCGATTAATGTATTATAGGGTCTTTTCAACATAAATACAATATTGCTATTTCTAACAGATGTTAGACTCAGTCCACCTTCAATAGTAGGTTTGCAAATGTTGGACCTCTTAACTTTAACACTACCAACAACCTCTTAAATTTAGCACTACCAACTTCATAATCAAAAGAGATCTAAAAGATTTTTTTCATCATCCTTTCAATAGATTTTGTAAGTTCTCGTGCTAAGAGCATGTAAAGCTCAAGGGAACTAATAACATTCTTCCACAATTGAATCTTACTAAGAGCATGTAAAGCTCAAGGGAACTAATAACATTCTTCCACAATTGAATCTTACTACCATAAGAGACAACTCTATTAGATAATGAAGAAAGTCTCTTTCTGAATCTTCTCGACTTGGGAAAGACATTCACAAAAGGTGAATTTTCTAACAAAAATAAGATGTCCTAGAACGAGATTCTTTGCTCCCGTAGTGTATTTTAATTTTGTCTACACAATTATGTAAGATAAAATTTAATAAAATATGGTAAGAATTGATTAACTGTAAATGATGATCTGTTCTTCAAAGTCCAATTGATGATATTTTACATGCATATTTAAAATAAAAAAAGGTAAAAATGTGGAGCAGAATCAGATTTCTGTTCGAGATAAGACCCAAAAAATCGGAATCGGTCCCAAATTCCCCAAACTAGCCTCCTAAATCTAAGAAACCGCTAATAACCATTTCTCTCTCCCTCTCTCTCTCTCTCCATGTTAATATTTATAAATACTATTCGGCGGCAAGGTTGACCCCACTGTAGAACACTGGTCTGTCTCTCAATAATGGAGTCTGCTTCACTCCTACTCTCACTCTCGTCACCAAATGGAGCTCCTCAGTTTTTTCCACCCTTCCCAAACCACGAATTCATCTTCCGGAAACGTTTCTCTTTGCATTTCACCGATCAGAAGCGTTCTGGAATCATCTCCTTATCGCCGATTTCTCCGCGACCAGTGCTTCGGAGAGACTCGTTGCCGCCGTTGCGTTCTGTATCGTCGGACGACGCTAGGCTTGGGTCATTTGGGGAACCGGAGGCCCCGAGTTTTATGGAGTTTATAACGTCTGAGAGAGTGAAAGTGGCGGCGATGCTTGGTCTGGCGCTGGCTCTATGTAACGCGGATCGTGTGGTCATGTCGGTGGCCATTGTACCATTGTCTATTGCTCATGGTTGGAGCCCATCGTTTTCTGGCATCGTTCAGGTCGCTTTTTTTAAACTATTACGGTGAATTAGAACCGTTTTGAAGTTTACTTCTCTAAGATTTATTCTTTTCTATATTTAGAGCATTTGGTAGTAGTTAAGTACATGAATCCAATTTCCTCTATTGGTTTCTTTTTGTCTTGAGCCATCCAATTGATCCATTACTTGCAGGAATAAAAGATAACATGTTGAGTAAGGAATGTATGGGAGATAACATACTGTAGGTAGATGATATCGCTGACAGTTGTCTGTTCTGGTGTCATTCTCAGTTATATTTGTTTTTCCTAAACCTTTGATAGATCGTTGTTGCAGTCGTCTTTCCTCTGGGGATACCTAGTTTCACCAATAGCAGGCGGAACTTTAGTAGATTATTTTGGTGGTAAGGTGGTGATGGGATGGGGAGTGGCCTTGTGGTCATTGGCTACCTTTCTTACTCCTTTTGCAGCCGAAACTTCTTTATGGGCTCTACTTTTTATGCGTGCCATGCTAGGCATTGCAGAAGGAGTGGCCCTACCTAGCATGAACAACATGGTGGCTAGGTATTGATGTTCTACTTCATTCATGATTTATTTTGATCATTGCATTGTCATGAATTATAGACTGCATTCGAAACTTTTGTCTTTTGTACTTATGAATTGGACAAGTCCAAATGATGAAGAAACCGTGTTGATTTTATTAATCAGGTGGTTCCCAAAAACAGAACGAGCCAGAGCTGTTGGGATTGCAATGGCAGGATTTCAACTTGGAAGTGCAATAGGGCTCACACTGTCGCCAATCCTCATGTCCCAAGGTGGTATATTTGGGCCATTTGTAATTTTTGGATTGTCAGGATTTCTGTGGGTTTTGGTTTGGTTGTCTGCAATATCAAGTACCCCTGGCCGAAGTTCTCAGATATCAAAATATGAACTGGAGTACATATTAAGCGAGAGGAAGAAATCCTTTTCAGTTCAGAATATACCTAAGACAACAAAAATGATCCCTCCCTTCAGACGCTTGCTATCTAAGATGCCAACATGGTCCCTAATCGTTGCAAATGCCATGCATAGCTGGGTACTGCAATATATCACTTTCTGTTCTTTTAGATAATTATGCAATGAGCCTACTGAAATTTTCTTTCTATGCTACTCAAAGTAATGGTGTATTATTACATGGTCATTGTAGCATATCTTTCCAAGTTTCATTTATATCTCCTATCTACTTAAGCATCACTTTTTTTTTTTTGGTTCACTTTTCCTACCTTGAAATATTTTGCAGGGGTTTTTTGTGATTCTTTCTTGGATGCCCATTTACTTCAACTCGGTATGGCCTAATGCTTACTTATGTAATTTGTTGTCATTCTAATTGGCTAGGATGTAATCAAATCTTGTATATTTTTAAATTTAATACAGATGACATTTGACTGCAGATATATCATGTTGACCTTAGACAAGCAGCGTGGTTTAGTGCTGTTCCATGGAGTGTGATGGCATTCATGGGATATTTTGGCGGAATGCTGTCAGACATGTTGATAAGAAATGGCACTAGTGTGACTTTGACTCGCAAGATCATGCAGGTGCATTCTACCAGTCATACACCATGGCATCTGAATTAATACTATATGGCTTATAAATGCGAACTGATTTTGGTAATGCATAACCCATTCTCTCTTCTCTGTGAGCTTGGAAAATTTTAATAATCATTTTATTCTTTGGGATTTGCATTAGGGTTATGCCAAACATTCATATAGGGGTTTTGGAAACTTTACTGTTAACTAACCATTTTACTTCCATGACCGCCCTTTATTCGCTAAATACCTTTCTTCCTAAAACAACCGTATGGGCTATGTTCTCTACTTGGATGCCCTCATCTCGATAAGTTAAGACTCTATTGCTGGAATGGGCCTGCACAGCACTTTTCTCACCCAACCCTCCTGTATAATGAATGACTTAATGGAAATTAATGTTCATTATAAGGTTGTTTACTGTTTCTATACTTGTGTCTGTAATGTCAATTTCTTGCTCTTATATTAAGCATTAAATTTGTACTTCTCTGCAGTCAATTGGTTTTCTTGGTCCAAGTGTTGCTCTTATTGGTTTGACGACTGCAAAAATTCCATCAATTGCTTCTGCTTGGCTTACTCTAGCGGTTGGGTTGAAAGCTTTCAGTCACTCGGGGTTTCTTGTGAATCTTCAGGTTGGTCTGCTAAAAGATGCTATGTTAAATTATGAGAGAAAATTGTCATTTGTTTTTGACTTGCATTTGTTTCTACTTCCAGGAGATAGCTCCTCACTATTCTGGTGTTCTACATGGTACTGTACCCTGTCTACTACTTGAGTTCGATATAACCTGCCTACATGTATCATGTTATGATTTCTCCTGCAAAAATTATTCTTAATTCAACTTTGGACATCTACCATTGGACTAAAGAAATGGTAGCAGACCACAAGCTGACAACAATAAACTCTAGCATTCAAAATCTGAACAATGTTTTTGGTTTTTGGTATAGGACTATCAAACACTGGTGGAACCTTAGCAGCAATTGTGGGAACAGTTGGAGCTGGTTTCTTTGTTGAATTGGTTGGTTCTTTCCAAGGATTTCTGTTGCTCACATCACTCTTATATGTTCTTGCTGCCCTTTTTTACAACGTCTTCTCTACTGGAGAGAGAGTTGATTTTGATGGAACAGGTTAGTATCGTTGATTTTTGCTTTCATTTCTTTTTCAAAGTTTTCGATTGTCTGCATCTTTCAAGATCCTCTCCAAATTCCGTTTTATCTTTTTACCTGTTATGGTTATTCAATTATAGTGGATTAGTATTAGGCCATTGTCTCATAGACATGTTGATAATATTTTGAGAATCTTCTGTCCAGTTTGTTACAACCCATGTACAGAAACAGTGTAACCCTGGTAGGATGCCCAACAATGCTTTATTTGTCATCCTTTATGCAGACATGTTACGACTTTCAATTCCTATTATATCTATCTGATCGCTTACACAATTTTTGATCCACAGCACATTGACTGCAATTTACAGCTGTGATCAATCTAGTCTTAGATTATGAGCTATGAAGGTGATCATGGACAGTTGTAGCATTATCCGTGGAAGTAGATTTAACAGGAAAAGAAAGGCTTGCTGGTTGTGAAAATAATACCTATGCACGTTGAGACGGAATGTTGTTTTCATTTTACGTTTCTTCACCGTATCTGGTTTGAAAAAAAAAAGTAGAGTTGACTAGTTCATTGACCGGTTGGATGTCTCAAGTACTGTGGATGTGGGTGCGTGAGATCTTACCAGACTAGGTTATTTCATGTGTAAAGCTGTCTTGCCTAATAAGTTCTGTACATATTCTTGCAGTCTTTTTATCGTTCATGTTAATAAAATTGGTATATCTGAGTCGAAGTTCCCAATTCATGTCATTGGTAATTTTTTGAGAAATAAGTCATTGGTAATTTGATTGGCTACAATCGCAAGGATTAAATCTGATTTACTCTAGCGTGCGATACATTCTATAGCGGTAAATTGTCTATAAAAAGCAATGTTTTAAACATCAAATCGGACATCAGATTGGTCAAAAGAAAGATTCAAAGTTTAAACCTTCAATTAGTATAAAATTATTATAAAATTAATATATAATAAATGGAAATAAAAATTATAAGAACAAGTAAAAATAAGATATTTTGTTAAAATAAAAGCATATATTAATGTCTATTATCATATAGTAAACTAATAATAAATTAAATTTAATAATTCAAATTAAATATGAATCTAATATAAGATTTAAAATAATAATAAAGGTCAAAAGTGTATTTTAAAAAAGATCGTCTTTTCATTGTCAAAAGTTCAAATAAATTGCAAATTAATAATGTATGAAATTATTCTGAATTATAAATTTATAATACATTAAACTTTTAAGTTAAATATGATTAAAATAAGTTATGAATTGAAGATCAATAGATGTTTTTAATTCATTCCTCCTTATTGTAAATGCATTTTCTTCATAAATTTAAATTAAAAAATTAGTATGGTCAATACAATTATTATCAATTGGATCATACATTCTTTTCTTACTAAGTGCTTTGAATAAATAAAAGAAAAAAATCAATAATAAAAAATAAAATTATAAAAGGGAAAAATTTATAAAATACCTATTTTCCATTCTTAGATTATAAGTAACGTAAACTAGGTCATTAAATCTTTGATATTTTAAACGATTTTATTTCTTTATATGAGTACATTTAGGGATGACAATTGTACCCGAACCCGATGGGTGCCCGATAAAATTACCCGAACGAGGGCAGGTATGGGGAGCAAAGTTTTACCCGTGGGACGGGTATGGAGGGTTAACAAAAATACTCGTCGGATATCAGGGCGGGTATGGGGATACTACCCCCATACCCGTTTACCCGTTATATAGTAATTACAATTTTGTCATCATATATATATACATACAAACCCACCAATTACCCAAATCCCTAATTCAATTCTTCCTCAACGCAGTGTCTCATCAAGTTCTATTGCTTTTTATGTTTTGGAATTTCCATTAAAACTAATGTATGTTATTTTAATTTGTTGTCTTTTTTTTAATTCACTCTTGGATTTGTACTAACTATCAATTTATAATCTCTGTTTACTCGTTTCTTTTATGTTAAATTCAGTATGTATGTATGAATGTAGCATGAAAATTTAAAAGAAAAACAAATAGTCCATTCATATTAAATAAGCTTATCTTAAAAAAAAAAGGCGGGTAAACGGGTACCCGATAGGGGTCAAACCCCCAACGGGTACAGGTATGAGGGTGTCAAAAAAATCTCCGACGGGAATGGAAGCGGGTTCATGGGGCGGGTACGGGGGATGGCATACCCGCCCCATACCCGCCCCGTTGCCATCCCTAAGTACATTAAAAAATGATCCACATACGGTTACAACATGATGTAGAAGCTGCTTTATTGATTAATCTAATAGTGAGTTTTCTTAATGTTGGAGCACTTTTACCAATTAATCTCTACCACTCGTCTATATTTTAAATTAATAGTTATAAGAAATAAAATTCATACTATTAATAAGTAAACAATGAATTAAAGTATAAACTTGGTTGCATTTTTTATCATAAGTTCTCTCTTTCTAGATGATCTATCGAAACTCTATAAATCTTCACGATACAATTTAATTTCACTTTTTGCCTATGATTGTTGGTCAATAGATAAAATAATTTTGGATTTAATCATATCAAACAGATCACCCATAATATTATTTGTACATGCATTAACTATATAAGCAATAAAGATTGAGAAAATAATATGCTAAGTGGATCCTTTGAGTAAGATGCTTATCCCATCGTCAGTTAAGAATATCTATATTAGACTTGTACAATTTCTCCTACCCTTTAAAAAGATTTATAATTGCTTTGTGAGCTTTATACATACCATCATATATATACTCGAAAGATAACTTCTCTTCTAAGTCAACAATCCTCAACAACTTTATAAGCGGAGCCACAATCTTTACAATGATTAAACAGACATCCTAAATTTTATTATCTAGAATAATAACACAAATTTATTTCCTTTTACACTTTTTGATAACCTATGACTTGAAAAATGTTTACTTGTTACTAAATTTTGAAGTAGTTGTTTATGTTCATAAACAATTTTCAAAGTAATAAATATAGTTAAAACTTTTTGCTTTCTTAATAAGACAATCATTTGATATTATTACACACAAAAATTGTAATCCTCCATACATGTGAAGCAAGAAAAGAAATATGCTCCTTACTACTAATATCTTTTAAAATAAGATTTATACAATGAGCAACACATGGAAACTAATAAATAAGCTCATACATTGATTGTAATAAGTATCCAATATAATTTGCTGCATTATCTGTAACAAAATGCACAACATTGTTTGGTTCAACTCACTTGACAAGTTTAAAAAAAAATTTAGATAAAGCATTAGCATGTTTTACCATATTAGAAGCATTAATAAACTTGATAAAAGTTGTTCAAATTTTACAATAAAATAAGAAATTAATCAAGGTTCTTTATCTTTGATCAGTCCACCTATTTGCCATAATAGTAAATCTTGTTGATTTCTAACTAGACTTAATATGTATCCACAAATCAACTGACATTATTTTTTTTAAATCTTGAAGAAAAAACACAAGAATCTTATAATAAGAAGGTGTCTTAAATTCTGGACCTATTGTTGTTATAACATCTATTTCTTCTTGAAATATGGTACATTTAAAGTATTTAAAGGAATATATGAATTATAGAACCATTTGGCTTATGCTCGTTTACATCACAAAATAACATCCTTATCAACCAAAATATTTTTTAAACTAGGTTGAGAACTATGATACCTGGAGGAAAATAAGAATCTATGTCAATATTAGCTTTCCTTTTTTCCTTTATCTAATATTTTTGGTTTTGCATCATCTCTAAAAGTTATATCACGAGTCTCTTTATTTTCCTTTTCTTTTTTTAACTTGTTGTTGTAAATGATTTCCATTCCTCTTATGTACATTAAGTGGTACTTTTTTGTAAGAAGCAAAATTACCCTTAGCACTAGCAAGATGTTCTTTCATTTTATAAATTCCTCCTCCTTTAAATATTCTACCACAAAACATAAAATTATATTAGATATTCCCATCATATGCCTGATAAAAAAAATAATTCTATGTTGGATTAGATTTACTACGAGTAGAGGATGCTATGTTCATCAAATATTTTTTGATTATTCCATTTTCTCCATTATAATTCTAACCTAAAATAATGAGAATATATTTTTTAATTTTGTACAAAAATAAGTCACACCAATAACTAGAATTAAAATAAGTCATAAAATAACGAGCGAAAGAAGAAAGATGAAATGTAAAGATAAAAGATAAAAGTCTGAAATTGAAAATACTAATTGACTTTGTCTTTTTGATCCCTACATCTTTTATATCTATTTGACAATATAAGATTTGACTTCAATCATCACAACCAATAAAAGAAATAATAATAAAAAGGAGACTTAATTTGTAATCTTGACACAAGGAGTCAAAGTATATGTAGCAAAAATAGAAAAGATGTTGAAAAAGAATTGAAAACATTTAAGAAAGTCAATTCAAATTGGAACATAACTTGAATCTTTTTCAAGATTGCATATATCTAAAAAGTCAAAAGTTAAGTATGATTAAAGAAGGACACTCATAAATTATCCCAAAACAAAATTACTTAGCTAGACTAGATTACTAAGTTCTTTAAACATACTTCTTTAAGTTAAAGTTTAAACATCATTCTTTAACATATATAGTCTCATATTATCATAAAAAATTACTTATCTATACTAAATTATTAATCAATAACTCCTTCTTTAAATATAATTCTTTAAAGTTTAAACATCACTTTTTAACAAGTTCTTAAATTATCCTACACAAAATTATTTTTCTATACTAAATAACTAATTAATAAATTTTAAGTGTGTAGCGCCCCGCCCCCGACCGACTCGACCTCGATACCGAGCGGGGTATCCGAGCTTGAGCTAGTGAGAACGGCGTGCTAGAGCGGTCGGTCAGTCCTTTCAGTTACAAATCTTTTCAAACCGATCGGCACAGACGCACGTACAAAACAGTGGTTGGCAAAACATTCATAAAACAGTACATACATAAGCAGAATGAAAATACTGGTCGGCCAACAGTTTAAAAACAGTACATGTATAAGTGATAAACTCATTACCAATCGAGCAGTAAAACATGTCATTTTATTACACATTCAGTCACTGATTACAAAAATATACAAAGTCCAGTGGTCCATTTAGGGCCGATCGCCGATCA
>JANZLX010000101.1:9235-19862 GCA_025531955.1 Erythroxylum orinocense
CTAACAACCATGATTCATTAAAGACATAATTTAAAACTTAAAACAAACTTACCTATTTAAAGCTTTCAATCTTCAATGCTTTAATCCTACACCAACTTCCCACTTTCTCTACTTTCTTCTAACACCATACATGTATATCATCACCATGGAAAGAAAGGAGCTTGGTAGCATGAGGAAGCTCTTAAGTTTGGAGGAAGGATTTCTTAAAAGAGAAAAAATTCGATGGAGATGAAAACAATGAAGGAGGGTTTCGGTTGATGGAGCAAATAAGTAATAAACATTCATCTATCACTCTTTATGGAGGCATAACCGAGAGGAAACAATTAGCATAGGACAAAAACAATAAATCCTAAGGACAAGTGGCAATTGGAGGGGAAAAAGACAAAATAGTAATAAAACAAAACTTGTGATAGGATTTAGAAACCCTAATAAAATTTGACTCATTATAGTCCAATGACCCTAATTTCAATTCCAAAATAATATACCCAATACTATAGTGCCATTAGCTAGCAATTTTTGCTACCAAAAATCGACCGATTTGCCACTTGGTGATTTTTTTTGGTCCGGGAATTTTCTCCGAAAAATTCCTAAAAATCTCTTAAAATAGGAAACACACTATAGCTCACTCTGAATAATTTTCAAACATAATAACCCGTAAATCACAATCAAATTGCATTAGGCACAAAAATCGAGAATGTCATGTATGCATGTATAGTTAGTTCATGTGCACAAATTTCACTGTGTACCAATTCTAGTATGCAAGAACAGTCCTAATTAAGCCCAATCCATCCCATCCTATACCAAATTACTATTCTACCCTTCCAGTAGAGGGTGGGATGTTACACCTTGACCTCGGTTTGGTCACTTATTTTCTTGCTCATTGCCTGTGGATGGGAGAAAAGAAGGGGGTGAGCTCGACAGCTCGTGAGTAACATATTTATAACCAAGAACACAAGCAAAAAAATCATTTGCAATGGAAAATTTTCATTTTCAAATATGCCACATATGTGTTCCAAAACTTACAACTTATCAAGCCATTTACAAAATCAACACAACGAATACATCAAAATGACTTCAAAACAAAATCACATAAACACATCGAAAATGGTTCGGGTAGATCCAAAACGGAACGTACTGCACATTTCTGCGTAACAGTCATGTGTAGCCGTGAACTTATGGGAGTCCGTGAGAAGCTCCATGTCACTAGCGGGTAGGCGGAAAAAGCCTATAGACAAGTGCACTTGACTCACTTAAGGGATCACCACAAATCTATATAAACATGCATTTCACATTTTTCAAACACATTGGCCAAAATGACACTTTTCTAAAAGCAATTTTTATAACTATTGCATTCTTTCCAAAAGTCACATTCTTTTTCAATCATCAACACAATATGCAAACATTCTCACAATTCATTTACAAGAAAAAGACACATGTCATATTCTTAAATCATTCTAAAGAGTAATAAATACACATTTTGAAAGTTGTTGGAAAGCATTAAATTCCATTTATTGACAATAATGGTACTTGCTCATTTTCTCAATTATAAAGATGTTACCCACCTTAAAATCCATTGCTTTAGACTTGTTCAATACGTCTTTCCTTTTGCTCCTCTTGCCTCCCTTGAATTCTAAAAGATTTACCATACACTTACCTTAAAAATCCATCCACGATTTTTTTGCTTCTTGTCTCTAATGGAAGATTAAATCTTCCTCTTTATTTTTCCTTCTTGAAAAAAAAAACTCTCAAATACACTCTTCCAAAGCAAAGAAAATTAAAACCCTAGGTTGTTCTTCTTCTTCTCTTCTATTCACTCTCAACCGAAGCTCTCTCCCTTTCTATTACTTGAAGATTTCGTTCCCTTCTTTCAAAAAATAAGACAAAAGCTTTTGCTTTCTTTCTTTCTTTTAATGAAGCCAAAAAGACCAACCTACCCCTCCTTGTAAGCCTCATACCTTTTAAACTTAAGCGATCTTCCCAAATTGTCCTTATAAAACCTTATTCCTTCAATTTAACTAACACCATACAATACTCTAACTTAATCTTAATTTCTTCATTTAATAAACTTCTAATTCCATCAATCTACGCATTAAAATCCTCCAACCATTGACATTCTAATTAAACTCTAACCAAAAACAAATAATCAAACAAAACCTCAAAGATAAATTTGAAAATCATGCTTATTCAATAAAAAAAATTGGGGCCAATAGCCGACTTATTAAGCCTTTAGAGAATGAAGAAAAGGAAAATAAAATAAAAGAACAAGGCAAAAAGTTAACTTGATTAGGTTGTATTAATTTTCTGGTTATCTGGTTTAATTTTAATCCTCCTATATGTGGTTGAAGTTTGATTGAGGGTTTTGATAGGTTGTTCAAAATTCTTTTGAATTTTAATCACTTAATGCTTGATTCGATTGAACTTAATTCAATTTATTTTCTAACTATGTTTATCGTGATAATTCTCTCTATCATCAAAGATCTAAAATTTTCATTATTAGACATTAAAAGTTTTTGTCAAATTCAACTAACTTATTGATGAGTGTTGTTTATCAGATTGACAATGATTTATAGAGCAAGGAAAAAAGTAAACTAATGTTAGCAAAGACATGAAATAGGTGAGGAGCTAATAAGAGACAAATGAACAAATGATAAATGAGAAAAGAGTCACAAAAACAAAAGAATGAAAGGGCAAAATAAAATAAACAAATTTAAAAATTAAAGCTATCACATTTCAAATTTTGGAATAAATTGTAAAATTAGGGTCATAACTTAATTCAATATTTAAAAGTTAATGAAAAACCATAGGTTGTAATAGTTTTGCGAACTTTCAGATTTTTTTTCCAGTTGTTTCGAGCACAAACAAAAATAAGAAAGATTAAATGCATCAAAATAAATCAACACCGAAATTTGTTAACGCAGTTCGACACATCTTGTCTACGAATGCGGAGCCCTAACTTAGCTTAATACTTTTACTAATGATAATAAAAACGATAATAGTTTTTATATAAGGCTTTACTGAGCCGACACTACTCAACTCTTGCCACTATCCCTCGTCCTTATAACCTGTGAAAGTATTTCACCCCAATAGTATGATCGCCTAGTACTAACCTCAACATAGGATTTTGTCAAACAATGTTTAACGATAACGAAACAAAATAAACAACCCAAGTGATTAAACAAAATTCAACATAAACAAAAACACTTGAGATAAAAAAAAAAACAACTCCCTTAAATATGTCATTTCATCAACAAAAGAACTGGAAGTTGTCAACCAAGAAATCTGCTCTGAATCTTCGATAGTCACTGAAACATCCCACACACGGCAACCACAAAACGTCTAAAATCAACAAATGTTTCGTCACCGAAATATTAACCCGATAAAGCTGTAACAACCACAACAATTGCTGAAAATTTTCAACCACATCAACAACAAAGAAGTCATACTCATCTATATCTTTTACAAGATTTTGTCTTTATTTAAGTCAAATTTAATGTATCTCCTACCTTATCTTAATTTAAGTTTAAAGACTTTTATTATTCTGAAGATTTAATTATTAAAAATGTGAAAATTAAATAATGAAATATATAATATATATCTTAACAATTAAAAATTAAATTAAACCAAATCCGTAGATTTCATAACGAATTGTGAGAACTTTGACTATTTTTACCGTGTGAGAACCGCTCGGTCTTTCCTCTCTCCCTGTGTAATAAAAATTCATTATTCTGCCTAGCATTTATTTATATATCGTCCAGTGCCCACAACAAAATAAAATGAATACGTTCTGCGGGTGAGTAATTGGAGGGTTTTGGACTTTGTGTTTCGATGGAGGCTAAGTAATGCTTTTTTTCTCTTTTTCGATACATTAACTTATAATAAATTGCTAAAAGGAGGAAGAAAAGAATAATAAGGAATGAATGAACCCTCAGATATCTTCATCGCTTCAATCTTTATCACTTTATTCTTTCTTTGCCTTGTCTTTCCTTTTTCTTCTTTTTATAAAAATCCTTTCTAGGTTTCATTCATAATGCAAAGTTGAAAACCCCAAAAAAAGCAAAAAAGTGTTTAGCTTTCCTTTTCTGAACCTCTTTTCCTTTCTTTCTTAAATTAGTGTGCGTAGCATTTCTGTTTACTTCTATAATCTACCTTTTGTTAGAGTTTGAGAGACAGTTGCCGTGAGAGTGAAAACCATATCTTTTCTGGGTTTTGGCGGGGAGGGTAGAAGACAGGTAAAGCCGCTATTCCATTGTTGAACTGTTAATTGAGCCTGATCTACTCTGATTATAATTTATGGGGTGAAAAGTGCTGAAGAAATGTGGCAAGTTGCTTTCAGAACCAAAGCACCGAGTCTGGCAAGCAAGCAGGACTATAAATCAGCCACTGCAAAACACTAGTCGGCTGCGACTCACTGTTTCAGTACATTTTCTTTCTTCTACAAATACTAGTGTTGTTGTAGTAGTAACCAAAGTCAGCGACACTGCAAAGTCAAAGTCTTGGAATGGGGTCGGAGCAGAACAGATTCCCTCAACAGGAACGGGTATATCTCTTATCCCCTTCTCATTCAGGCGCTTTTTTTGGGCCAGATCTGGATCTGCGGATTTGTTTTTTCTTTCGTTTGCATATTTTGAATTTACTTCCTTTGATCACTGATACTAGTCCTTCTTCAGATCTGTGCATTACGTAAATTTCCTATTAATCTCCATGCACCACAGTTCCTTCGTCAATTTTCCTTTTGGGTTTAGGAGAACAAGAACCAAGCCTTCGAAAACAAATGGGATGGTTGGAGGAATTGGAGAAATCTTCTTATTTGTTTATATAGTCTGATCGGATCTGATGAATTTACGGGTTGGGTTTTATTCAGTGTTGCCTTAGAACGACGTTCTTGTTTAAGACCAAATCATTGAAATCTCTTTACACTCGGGTCTTTCTGTTTTTAACTTCTCAGAATCAACATCCTGTAATTTATAATTTCATTCTTCTCTGCTTGAACAAATGTGTGAGAGGCTTTGTGTCGACCCCTAGTTTCCTTCATCTCAATCTCACTAAAGCTATTTACTTTGGCAGAGGTATGAGTTAATGTTTAGGCTCAATTAGTACATAGATATTTGGCAGGTATCAAAAAGAATGGTCCTGTATGTTTGTTTGTGAATAGCATACTGTCTATCATCATAGGATGTATTTGGTTGTGTGGATAACAGTTGAAATGTATATGCAAAAACATTCGACGGGTTGAATTAACATAGAAAAAATATCTTCGGAAGGAAAAAAGAACCTTGCTCCTAATCAGTTTCAAGAATTGGAGAATTATGAAATCCTGAAAGCCAGTTTTAAAGGTTTTTTTTAGTTGTCTCAGGTTAATTATTTTGAAACAAATGAAACGCAATGTTTTGATGTGTTTGCTTAAGTTATATACAAATATGGAATGCAGAAAATTATTCATTTCATCAGTTGAGCATTGAGTAGAGTATTTGTAGTGACTGCAATGAGCTAATTTTCCTAATTAAATTTGTTGCTCTTATTGCTTTTTTGTGTTAATTTGATACTGCGAGTTGATGAGATTTGTTCACAATCTTTCCCTTTAGATGCATGTGTTCCTCCATGCTAGTGCATATTTCGTTGGTTGCATGTATATTGGTGGACGTATGTATAAACTACGTTTTTCCTTCCATGCATGCATTTATTCCTTGGTGGAAGTGTATATGTTAACTATGGTTTTCCTTCCATATTTTGTCAACTTATGCACATTTACCCTTGAAAGTTGGACGTATAGGGATACTTGCCCATTAATTATGTGGCTCAAGTTTAGCTTGTCTATGTGGGATTCATGTCTTAAAAACTATGTTGGGAGTTTTTATGTCTTTTTGATCGCTTCTGGGATTCATACAATATTTTCCCACTTCTGCTTCAGTGTCAATTCTGTTTCTTGTTGTGATTGTGGGGTCTAATCACAGTGCTTTTTGTATTGGCAGCGAAAAAGATGGGGAGGATGTTTGGGTGCATTTTCTTGTTTTGGTGCTCAAAAAGGAGGGAAGCGTGTTGTGCCAGCATCTCGCTTTCCTGATACCAATTCATCAACATCTCAGCCAAATGGACCTCAAGTGGTTGCTCTGTCTAACCAAGCTACGACTCTTGTTCCATCACTTCTGGCTCCACCTTCTTCTCCAGCATCATTTACAAATTCTGCTCTCCCTTCCACAGTACAATCACCTAGTTGCTTCTTGTCATTATCTTCCAACTCACCTGAGGGGCCTTCTTCTACGATGTTTGCCACTGGGCCTTACGCCCATGAGACACAACTGGTTTCTCCTCCTGTTTTCTCCACCTTCACTACTGAGCCATCTACTGCTCCCATTACGCCCCCCCCTGAGTTGGCTCACTTGACTAGCCCTTCTTCCCCAGATGTGCCATTTGCTCAATTCCTCACATCCTCTTTGGATCTCAAAAGCACTGAAAAGTCTAGTTGTCCGGCTGCAAATGATCTTCAAGCAACATATTCTCTTTATGCGGGAAGTTCTGCCTGCAGTCTCAGATCACCAATTTCTAGGACCTCAGGTGATTGCTTATTGTCATCCTTTCCTGAACGAGAGTTTCACCATCAATGGGATCCTTCAGTTTCTCCTTATGGTAGTAAGTATTCAAGGAGTCACTCTGGTAGGCTTTCTGGACATGAAGCAAGTGGTGCTCCCATCATATCTCATGATTCAAATTTCTTCTGCCCTGCTACATTTGCACAATTCTATCTGGACCATAACCCACCATTTCCTCATACTGGCGGCCGGTTAAGTGTATCCAAGGATTCAGATTCTTATTCTGCTAATGGAAATGCGCATCAGAACAGACACAACAGAAGTCCAAAGCAAGATGTAGAGGAAATGGAAGCTTATAGAGCCTCCTTTGGTTTTAGTGCTGATGAGATTATCACTACTCCCCAATATGTAGAGATCTCTGATATAATGGAGGAGTCGTTTACAATGACTCCTTTCGCTTCAAATAAAACAGCTGTTGAAGACATTATGGAAGCCAGGCCACCAAACAAGGGCCAAAAAACTCAAAAAATAGACACAAACTTGATGACTCAAAATAGTCTTCAATTCAAGTCAGATCTTCTTGACGAAGGTCTATGCTTTGAAATGCCAGACTCATGCAATGCATATGAAGGTGACATCTGACACTTTGTCCATATGAGCCTTTCTGTTGTTTATTGTTTGGTAATATCTCTGAAGCAAAAGCGAAATTTAAATATATGATATATCTTTTGGTAAAGAGATCCCAAGATAAGTTTGGTGAGCGGCATTCTTCTCTCTTTTTATGATGTGTCCTGTGGGAACCAATGGTCCTCCCCAAAATGAAATGACGGGTAGTATCCCAAGCCTCCCACAATGCTTGGGTGTGTGCTATGTTTTCTTTTTTTTTTTTGGAATAATTAATTACTAACTAACCCTAAAAGCCACTCTCTCATTGGAGGACTTGTTTTGTATGCAATTCAGATCCCAAATCAAGGAGGCATCCTGAAAGTATCTCCGGATCAATCACTCCGACTTACCGCGTTGTGACTGATGACGATGATATATTCTCAAAAGTGTCATCCTGCAAAATTGGCAGGAAATATCATGTGGGATTGTCAAGCTCGGATGCTGAAATTGACTATACAGGAGAGAAAAGTCTGAGATAAGACGAAGGAGATTTTGTATGACGTAGGGGGGAGAGCGCTGTTTCCCGTGTGTATTAAGTTACAGTTTTCTTTGTTCGTAGTGGTAGTTGGAAGGGAAGGATCTAACTAACGATCTAACCTATTCTCCTTTGTCTTCTTCCCTCCTATCCTGTCCTAAATATCACTGATTGATGAGTGTATAACATATGTGCCTAACTTCAAATATACGTGTGGGGTATTTCTCGTGTACAGACTGCTGCTCGAGGAGCTGGCGGTCTCCATTTCTTGTAAACACGAAGGAATTTTAATAGGATATCATAGTATAATACTACAGGTTGCTTAAGAATGTTCTGTATCTCTCAAAGAAATGCATTCAATTAGAAATTTATCTCAAAAGCAAAGAAATAGAGACTAAGCCTTTGTTTGGATTGAAGGAAAGCAAGAGAAAAGAAAGAAAGAGAATTACATTTCTCTTATTTCCATTGTTTGGACAAAAATAAGTAAAGGAAAAATGAGAGAATGGAGAGGAATAAAAGAGAAATTTGGACTAATTATATTTTCCACCAAATTGGTAGGAAAAGAAGAGAAATTTAAGACAAGATAATTCTAATATAAGTAAATTACCATTGTATCTTTATTAAATTTAACAAGTAAAAATAAACAAGTTCTATAAACAAGGACATAAAGGTCTTAAAAATTTTTTTTCCGTTCAATTCCCTCTTTTGATAAATTAAGAAAACTAATAAGAGAAAGGAAATCACATTTTTCTTCTATTCTTTTCTTCTCAATATTTTCTTTCATTTCCCTTGTGTAATTAGAGAGAAGATCTCGTACTATTTTCTTTCCTTTTCCTTGTGTAATCAGATGGAAGATCTCGTACCACCCAGAATCTAAGCAAAAGACACAAACAGTATCTACCTATACCTACAGATACTATATATGTATAAATGAAAACATCATTAATAGGATATCTTTTGTGTATTTTTCAGAAGAAACAGAAACAAGTTTCTTACTTTTCTCCGGATCCAATAACAGAATTAACATATAATATGCTAATTTAATAAATAATATTAAAGACTCGTGCTTTATATAACGGTGAAAGTTGGTGAATTTCCAAGAAGTACAGCAGTCACAGTGAAACAGGTGCTCTGACAAACAAAAGCTGGATAATACCCACATGTGCTTTCCAAGTCTGAACTCAACTTTGCTCTATCCTCTCTTTTGTCTTGTCAGTCTTTTCAATTTATCGTTGTCTCATATAGCATTAGTGTGTGAACGGACCTTAGTAGGTGCTCATGTGTAATCCAGGAGCAAATGTTAACAAGTGTAAAGCTTTTCTTTTTCCATTATATTACGCGTCAAATTGTGTTCTTTTTATTAAATTTTTAATTTTTTATTTAATGTATTTTAATAAATTAATAAATTTTATAAACTAAAATATATCAATTAATTTTTATTTAATAATATTATTTTTAATTAAATATTAAATTCTTCGACAAATAAAAACACTCTCTTTTAATTATATTTTAAATTCTTTAATTTTATTCAATTTTTAATCGATTTTATAATGATTTGATATTTATTAAATTTTTAAAACTTTAAATTTTTTGTATTATTAGTTTAACTTTCGATGATATTTTAAAACACTTATTTAACTTCTTTTTTTATATATATAGACACACTCACATATATACTTTAAGTATTAAGTGCTCTTCATACCTTATTGTAAAAGTAAAAAAATTATTTCTATATAATTAAAAATTGTTAGTGACATGATTATTTTTTATTTTCATATCATTTAAAATTCAATCAAATTATTGATAAAAAAAGGAGAAAAAGTTGTGTTCCTTTTAATTCCCTTTCGTTCTATCATATCATATTTTTATTTTTAAATTAAAAAACAAATTTCATCGTTATTTTGTTTGAATGATTTTTTTATTTTTTCTTGGGTTAGAGATTTTCTTTGTTCAATTCTTTATTTTCATATCAAAATTATTATGAAAACCTTATCATTTTTATTAGTACCAGTTTATCAAAGTAAAGAAAAGATAAGATAAGAAAGAAAGTAGCATTCCAGTATATATTTTATCTCGTTAATCCTTTCTTATTTTATTTGAACGTATTTCTTGCCTAATTTATAAGTTATTTTTACTTTTTGATCAATAGTTCTTAAATTTTTGAATTTTATAAGGTTGAATTTTTATTTGAGTTTTTTAATTTCTTAAAAAAAAAAAGGAAGCAAAGAGTTTTTTTTTTAAGTAAGAGAGTGAGATTAGTATTGAAAAAAGTCTGAGTAAAGAGTGAAATAGGACTTATTTTATCATGTTTGAGATTACACATGCAAGGGAATGTCTTACTAACCTTTTATCAAATTTTAAATATGACTTTTAAAGATGTCGAAGGAAGAAAAGTAATATATATTCTTCTTTCAGGCTCAACAACAATTTGAGAAATTGAACATAATGCATAATGTGGTGAAAGACACGTTAGTGATTGAGTTCTTAAAGAGAAGACGTCTACTAGGGGCAATCCAACTCTTCCATTGATGATGATCTAAGAGTTGATATACCTCTTAAGGTTGGAGAGGATAAACTTAGGCCTAAAAGAGAAGTTTGATGTGAATATAAACCAAAGAGGGATCGTAAAGAAGAAGATAGTGTGGATCGAAATTTAGGCAATACAAAAATAAAAATACCCAATACTATAGATAGAAATGAACTAAATGAGAAGACGTTTATGCCTACTTGATGTTTTGTGCATTGTTGTTGAAAGCAAGGTGATTATTACTAGGAGATCGATTAGTTTTCATTAAGTATATATACTAAGGACGAGTTGGGATGGACGATCACGCAATCCATCCCAACCGCCCGTTTAATCCAACGGTGACATTCTTCCCCCCCTGTGAAAGCTCTGGATGTATCTGTTCATTGAATGTTGTGCCTACGCAGTTATATCTGTCAAGCTCCCAACCGCCCG
>JANZLX010000103.1:2941-14841 GCA_025531955.1 Erythroxylum orinocense
TATTTAATTTATAATTATTATTAGTAATAAAATATTTATTATTATTTTTAAAACTTTGAAAAAGGGGGGGGGGGGAGAGATAGGAGGGAGAGAGGGAAATTTTGAAAATTTGGCAAAAATTTTTAAGATAATTTAATACTTATTTCAACTTTTGAAAATTTCTTTTTTTTCAACTTTTAATTTTTAGTAAAAATGGTTCAATATTAAATTATCTTATAATATAAATGATGAATCAAGTTATATTAAATTAATATTTTTATTAGGTGATTACTATTTATGTCACGTATAAATTTATTGTTCAACAAATTAAAATATCAAAAATCTTAAAATAGTTATACATTTTATTTCATAACTAGAATGTTTAATATTTTTAATTTATTAAATAATAAAATTAGTCACATAGCACATAATATGACCGATACAATCCCTCCTTTACAGACTTATTTTAGGAAGCCACGTGGTCCTTCATTCCATGATACACGTGGGTCCTTTTTTACTGTTGTTGTATCTCAAATAGATCCTAATCCAGTTGAAAAGATGGCAGTTGAAACGAGGGGTGGTTTTCATCCTTGGATACATCTTTTACCAAATCCAAAGCATGTCTCTACTCTTTGACCCAGTCCAAAGCACGTCTCCAAGATCATGTTTATATTTCCTATTTTATTTTTTTAATTGTAGTTTTGTTTAGGTTGAGAATAACCGTTCACTGTGTGATTATAAATACACTGTGGGGCCTTAGCTTTAGGTAGGAGGAAAATTGACATTGTTATTTGCTTATTGGGAGGTTTATCCACTCCATACGGACTGAAATTATTAATGAAATAGTGTTGAGATTCTTGCATTATTTCATTCAGTGTTGAAGATAAGGGGACCAATTTTGTATTTTTCCCAAAGATGTAAAAAATGAAATGTCTTCAGTACTGAAAAACTCAGACCCATTGTCACTTCTAACAATCTTAACAGTGGCTAAAAATTGTGTATGAACAAAGGCATGAATTGCTTTTAAAAAATGAAGGCATCATGTTTAAGTTTCAAAAGATAAATTTTGGTCATCTTTGTTCAATCATCAACAATGGTAAGGAAGTATCTATGTCCACTGTGAGTGGATATTCTGTATGGTCCCCAAAGGTCAATATGAATTAATGAAAAAGGTAAGGATTCCCTGGTTTGACTTGTTAGAAAAGGTAATTTGCTTTGCTTGGCTAGAGGACAAACATGGCAAGTACTAGAATTAACAGGAGATAAAACATGTTTAAACTGTGAAATTTTATTCATTTTTGAAAACAATACATGACCAAGTTTGGCATGCCAGAGAGAAACAGAGGAAGTGACATGATTTGAAACATCAAAAACAAAAGAAAATGAAAAAGATGTATCATCAGGCAATGAAGGTTGAGGATGAACAATTGTAGATATGTTTGCTGTTGGTGTAGTTTCTGTAGGTTGTTATGAAAGAAGAAAGTATAGGCCATTTGATTCTTTACCAATCCCCTTCATCCTTCCATTGGTAAGGTCCTGCAGTACACAAAATTGAGGATAGAAAATAACATGACAATTGAGGTCTTTGGTCAGTTTAGAGACTGAAATGAGATTATAAGTAAAGTCAGGGACATGTAAAACATTGGTGAGAACATGCTGTGAAGGTAAAGTGTGAGAGCCAATGTGTTTAATGGGAGCAAAAGTTCCTATAGGCAAGCGTACAAATGATGAACGAGATGCGCATGTAACAAGTTAATCCAAGCAGTGAAGGTCATAAGTCATGTGATTAGTTGCCCCCGTGTCAAGGATCCACTGGACAGGGGCAGGCGCAGGGATAGGAAGAGATATACCTGCCATGTGAGTTGTTGCAGTCACAGTTGGTGGCTTGTGAAGCAGACTCAAAAGCTGTTCATATTGTGCCTAGGTGAAAACAGGACCCTGGGAAGTAGAAGAAACATGTGAGTGAGCCTTGACATCAGATTCAATGGAAGATTCAACGGTGACATTGTTAGTTGTCGGTTTCTTAATGAATTTGTAGTCTGCCGGAAACCCATTCAAACGATAGCAATCTTCAATACGATGACCCGTAATCTTGCAATGTTCACATTTTCCTTGATACTTCTTGGTTGTTTTGGAGGTGGATTTGGAGGAAGAAACATTAGAAACCGCCAATGCAGTAGGTTCAGAGGCCATAGATGGTGAAGAAGAAATCTGAGCTTGGCTTTCATCTTGAATGAGCAGCGAATAGGCTTTGATCATAGTGGGCAAAGGGCTCATGAGCAGAATTTGACGACGGACGGAAGCATAGGATTCATTTAAACCCATTAAAAACTGGAAGAGGCGTTGTTGCATCAAGTGAGTAGCATTCTGTCGAGATCCATCACACTCACAAGAAGAAAATGGCATAAGTGCATCATATTCGTCCCACAGTAAACGCAGTCTAGTATGATAAGCTGGAATCGAAGAAGTACCTTGAGAAATGGTTGAAATCTCACGATGAAGATAGAAAATACGAGAGCCATCCACTTTGTCGTAGCGCTCCTTCAGATCCTGCCAAACCAAGGTTGCACTTGAGGTGAAAACGATGCCAGCCGAGAGATCCTTGTAGACTGTGTTTAATATCCAAGAGAATACAAGAGCATTACATCGGTCCCATTAGGGTTGAAGATCAGACTTATAATCCTCACGTTTGCACGTCCCATCGATGAAACCCTGTTTGTTTTTCGCAAGAAGAGCAACGCGAAGAGAGCGACTCCAAATGCTATAGTTCTCAACACCACTCAGCTGATGAGAAATGAGAACCGTACCTGGAGTGTCGGAGGGATGAAGGTAAAGGGGATGGTAGAAATTGATCTTAGAAAGATCTGTGAGAGCCATGACAAATCACAGCGAAAAAAGGGGAAAAGGACAGAGATCGGAAGCGGAAAAGGAAAGCTAGCACCGACGCTAACTACAGTGTCTCTGATACCATGTTAAAGAGATGAAAAACGATCAGAGATTGATCGGAGGAGAAGAAAACATGGAAAAGATTTCATAAGAATTTTATTGCTTTGAAAAACGTGTATTTACAGAATGTACAGTGCTGGCTTTATACAAGAGAACTTGAAACTAATTACAATCTAATTCTAACTAATTACCGAAAGAATAGTAAGACATGGGAAAATTACAAAAATGGTCCTCTTATCTTTAACAAAAATGGTCCTCTTATCTTTAACAAAAAAACTTTTATGGCAATCAATTATATAAATATTTATCGGAATGATCCAGTTCTTGCTGAGCTTATGTCGATAAGGGAAGCCCTGTCTTGGTTAAAGGAAAAACGTATTGATCATGTTATTTTGGAGTCTGACTGCTTGACGGCTGTTTAAATTATTTCAGATCCGTCATCGAATTTTTCTGAGATTGAAATTTTGGCTCTTGATTGTGTTACTCTCAAGCGACATTTCCTTCATTTGTCCTTTCATTGGACGCGTAAGATTGCCAATAAGGCGGCTCACTCTCATGCACGGGTAGCCTTATTACATGCAAACCTGCATCATTAGAGTGTTAGTCCTTCATTTTTAGATTCTATTTTAGCTTCTGACATTTCTGATAGTTCAGACATTGATGGGGAAAGGCCAGTAGAAACCGGGTGTATGGGGTAAGCCTGTCGGCTTGAGTTAGATTTGTTGTGCCTTCCTAGTTATTGTTTTGTGCGGTTATGTTTATTTCAAAAAAAATTAATTATATATGCATATTTATTTATTTAAAAAAGGTTTTGATAAGGAAGGGTTTTTCGGTCACAAAATTTTATTCGTCGACAAGTTCAAATTTTCAAATCTCTTTTATCTGACTCTAAAATTTAGGTATGAGAAGAAAAGAATAAAAAAGATGCTTGATAATATATAATAATTAGATAAACATTGTTTTTATTTTTTGACAATACTCTATATTTTTAATATAATAAAAAAATAGATTTTATATTTATTATAATTTCTATCAAACCGGTAAGTAAAATGGCTAATAGCACCAAATGGATGTTGTCTAGCAAATCTGATGGATCTACGTACCATCAGTGAGTCTAGATCTTCTTTCAAATATTACTTTGTCTTATTCTGTCTCATAGAATTTCAGTTATTTACTTTACAGGATTCACGTAAAATTTATGTGAAACCTATATAAATAAATGGTTAAAATTTATTGAACATAATAAAATACCATAATATTGAACAGAAGAACTCACCGATCATACAGTAGTCCCTCTACCCCACATCGACCAACGTCTTTGGGCTCAAAATAATCTGCAATCACCCCACTATCAATGCCCGAAGCATCTCCCCACACTCGAATGGACAGTTCCAAAGACAAACCCACGTGTGGGTGTGGATAAGCTTAAGATAAATCCCCAATCATTGACTACTTATATTATTTGGAATTTGAAACCTACTTTTCTGGGTCAAATAAGTTATTGGTTGGTCCCAAGATGTAACAAAAACCGCAAGTTGGCACACGAGACACTTGTCAAAGACAACGGCTTGGCCTCCGAAACAAATCTCTATAAATGAATGGTTTGTACATAGCTTAGCATAGCATTTGGTATTCCCGTCTACAAGGTGCTTGTTCAATTAGTGTTTTCTTGTTGTTGAAGAAAGAGAAAAATGCAGGCTGTGAAAGAGAAGCTACATGATATGAGCGTCATGCGCAAGGTCAAGGCTGAAGCAAAGGCAGAGGAGAAGGTAGTAGTTAAAATATAATTATATCAGGCATGTTTGAGTCATTTGAATCACATCAGTGGTTAATGTGTGTATATATAGGCGGAGAAAGAACTGGCTAAAGCGAGAATGGAAGTCGCTCATGAGGTTCGTTTGGCGAAAGAGGCTGAAGCCGAAATGGAGATGCATGTGGCCAAGGCTGGAGAAAGGGCGCAGAAGGAGATCACAAAGCAAGCTGAATCTCGGAGGGAGACCAATACCGTGGAAAAGAAGAATGATCACGCTACTACTACAAGTACTAATGCTAATGCAGCAGCCCCTCGGAGCAACTTTCTGTGATATTTTAAATGATCAATATTTTATCTCCAATAATGCTCATGTTGTACGCAATCCTACTCATTTAATTTGATTCTCACGACACTAGTTCCTTTTAAGTATTTGCCTTTTTTATATATATCCATACTTCTAGAATTGTGCAGATTCGATCGACCACAAGTGACGATGACTTGTTAATTAGTGGTTTGATTAACATTTCATAAAAGAGATCCTTGAAGGGAATATATATATAATCTAAGGGGAAAAACTAAAAAATTCAATCGTGCACAGCCCTGAAATTGCCAGCTGATGTTTGTAACCCTCTACGTGGACATGCATTGGTTCAAGTTATCAAACTGATCCTTAACATTTTGGAGATGTGAATATTCATGAGAAACTAAATACGCCCATAATTTAAGAAAACAAAATAATTTCCGATAGATTGTGTGGTCCAAATCACTTACCTTGTCATTCTAGACTCTCCAGGTCTAAGAAGACTCGGAGAGATGACGTTAATTTGTTTCTTGTTGTCTTGCTTCTGCGAGAGTGTCAATATGCGGTTGAACTACTCTCAGCAAATCTTACCAACACGATTTTTTTTCAATGGGAATAGCCAACAACATTGTTACTGTCATCTCTATATATATACCACATAAAAATCATGTTCGTTGTCTCTGAGTTACTAAATGCTACACGTATAAATGGCGGCCAAAGGAATCACGAAAATTGAAGGGGAGGAAGTGGTTACTGCCATCTTCAAAGTTAACCTTCATTGCCAGCAATGCGCTCTCGATATTAAGAACCCTCTTCTCAAAACAGAAGGTTTGCTTACTTTGTAGTTCACGTCATTGTTTTATGGTTCAAACTCTAATTAATATGTATTTTTTACAATGGGAAGAACATAAGTATACATATAATATTGTCTTTCTGCATGCCTACAAGCCATATATATTAATTGCTATTTAATTCAAAGTAACTATACATGTCATGGTTTTGCTAGAAGTTGGGTTTCCAGCTGAGCTGAGTCTGTTTTGACGCGGAATCCTAGTTGCTAGCTCCTGCATCTATGTATCTGATTTTCTCAATTATCACAAATGATTTTCACATTCAAAATATTTATTTATTTTCATGAAGATTAATGGTTGCTGTGTATATTAATTACAATCCGATTTATTTAAAATCAGGAGTACATAATGTGGAAGTTGATAATGAGAAGGGTGAAGTTAAAGTTAAAGGAAGCATGGACATAATAAAAGTTCACAAGATTATAGAGAGAGTGAGCAAGAAGCGGGTAGTGCTGATTTCTCCACAACCCAAGACCTCAGACACGCAAAGTAAGAACATTAGGAAGGAAAAGGAAGCCAAACAAGTAAGCAGTAGTACTAAAATGAATAATTTATATTTTCATTTCTCTATAGTTAATGATCTCTTATCCATTTTCGATCTCTAGTTAATGATCATGAAAACAACAATCATTTTTTGTTCTGTTCATTTTCAGCCGAAGAAGACAACGCGAACAATAACAATAAAGGTTCACATGCATTGTGATAAATGTGAAGTTGATTTGCGGAAGAAGTTGTTAAAGCACAGAGGTAATTAGTAGATTATATAATATATATGTGTGTGTGTGTGTGTGTGTTTGTTATAGTTGAAGGATTCATGAGTGAGGACCAAAAGGATGGCATGCTTATTCAGTGCATATATACATACGTACAGGTATTTACATGGTGAAAACAGACATGAAGACGCAAACTCTAACGGTTCAAGGAACTATGGAGTCTGATAAACTGCTGGCATATATACGAAAGAAGGCGCAGAAAAGTGCCACCGTTGTAACAGATACCAAGGAAAAGGAAAAGAAAGCTACACAAACACAAGTAACCAAGTTGGTGGAGTCAAGTGAAGAAATAAAAGAAGAAGAAAGCAATTCCAAAGAAGGCAGCAATACCAATACCAATACCCCCTATTTTATACACTATGTCTACGCTCCTCAATTGTTCAGTGATGAGAATCCAAATGCTTGTTTTATTTTGTAGAAAATAATATATAGAATAGAACAGCCTTGTTGTTTACAGAATTATTTTCTATCGGCTTATTTACCAACACTTGGAGTTTACCCAACTTATAAAGGCCTGCTTAAAAGGCCCATCTGAAATTCACGGATCTTTTTATGCAAGTCTTGTTGCTGCTGTAGTATCACTGTAGTAACTAGTATGGGATGTATATAAACTGTAAAGGGCAATAGAAATACAGTACGAGTCAGTCTATCTATCTCTTCACGTGCTTATGCTCAGCTTGTCATGTGCCTATTCCTTAGAGAGACAGACCTGTGTGAGCGTTGAAATGTCTCACGTCTTCTTCTTGCCCTGTGATAACTTTCGCTACTTAGTTTCTTTTATTATTAAAGAAAGACAGACACACATCGACTTAATGAATGGGTAATTAACCATTCTTCTCTCCACTTCCACTCTTGCTATCCCCATCTCTACCCTTTTCTGCTTACCATATCATTGTGACAATAATGGCAGTAGATGCTGTACTACGAGTGTTGGTGTTCAATTTACCATAGTTTTTGTTTTCTTTTCATTATATATATATTTAGCTGCTTTTGGTACTCTAGTTACCTTTCAAATATCTGTTCATCTTTCTCTCTGTTTTTTGTTTTCTCTTCAGCTCATCAGATTACCCACATCAGTATCCACTATTTAATTGCTCTGTCCCAAACTTCTTCCACCTAGAAGCTTTTTCTTTTAAATACTAACAATGATTTGTGTATGTTAAAAGAAAGTTGGTAGTTTGAGGGGGAGAGAGAGGGAGGGATCGTGATGGGTTGTTTGCAGTCCAAGACCGTTCATTTAGCGTCTCCAGACAAAGAAGCTCCTCTCCCCGAGGAAGCTGCAGATCTGTCCAATAACCAAGATGAAGTCCCTTCATTCAGAGAGTTCTCCTTGGCCGAGCTCAGAGCTGCTACCAATGGTTTCAGTACCGATTTCATTGTTTCAGAGAGCGGAGACAAAGCTCCCAATCGCGTTTACAGAGGCAAACTGAAGAACGACCGCCTTGTTGCTGTCAAACGTTTTTCCAGGCTCTCCTGGCCCGACCCTCATCAATTTGTGGTTTGTTCTGTTGTTTTTCCTTTTCTTGGTTACATTACACCTACACATTCTTGTTATAGTCTTACTTGCTTGTACTTTCTCCCACACAAAGAATGACCATTTTTCTTTCTTTACTAAATTCCTTCTTCTTTTAATTAAAATGAACGTGTTTGCTTCTTCCATATTAGACGGAGGCTTCTGGGGTTGGAAATGTTCGGCATAAGAAATTGATCAACTTGATTGGGTGTTGTGCTGAGGGCGAGGAGCGTTTGTTGGTGGCCGAGTACATGCCCAATGGCACTCTATCTAAGCACCTTTTCCACTGTAATGTATCTTTGCTTTTGCGGGAAAAGTGCATCTCTCCCTTTTCATCACTTCCTTTCTTTCCTTAATACTCCCTCTGTTGCTTGTTTAATTTGCTGTTTTCGTTCCTAGGGGAAAAGCAGCCTTTACCCTGGGAAATGCGCGTTAGAGTTGCTTACTACATCGCCCAAGTACTTGATCATTGCAATGCCCAAAACCACAAAATCTACCATGACTTGAATGCCTACAGGATACTTTTTGATGAGGTGCAACTTTTACTGCCTCTTATCGTGACCTCTTCCGCATGTTTTTTGCTTTTAAGCTTTTAAGGTTCATCTGTCAGTAATAATTTGAGTCTACCGTAATGATGGTTTCACTTTTAAGTGAAGATTGCCATCTACTTATTTTCTTAGTGTCTGTTGATGACATCCATCTCGTACGAGTACCACTCTTTCGCTCTTTTATTTATTTCCTTCATTAAAATGCTATTGGTAACCCTCCAATGCAAGATGGAAAGGCCATCGATACCTAACCATTTTTTAACCTTTTTTTTTTTTTTTAAGTTTCAGGGTTTAGTTTAACTATATCCTTTGACACATTCATAAAACATGCATAAAATCTTAGTAGATGTTAAGTTAATATCCCTTTTCACCAATTCCGGTTTTTTAATGCTATTCTAAAATCTTACTTTTTGATAAGTTAATAGCAAAAAATAGAATTAATGAAATCCAACCGAATGACTTGTCATTTTAATGCTATTCATTTCTGTTTATGTATTTCGGCATATTCCTTTTTGCCAGTTTTTGCTCTCAATTTTGGTTCATTTGGAGGCACTTTCATCTCTGGTGATATCAGTACTGGGCTTATGTAATCATCTTTTGCATTCAATCTTGTTTGATCCAGGATGGAGACCCTCGATTATCTAGTTTTGGTTTGATGAAAAATAGCCGTGATGGAAAAAGCTACAGCACAAACTTGGCTTATACTCCCCCGGAATTTATGCGGACAGGTGCATCCTAAAAGAGGAAAAGAGTGCAACTCTGAGTGTGCATCTGTGTTTAATATGTTCTTTGTATGCTTTCATTGGTTGTTGGAGTTTAAATGTTTAAACTGTTCTATGTTAAGTGGATTTCAATCTGCTGAAGTATTCTCGTTTCCTGCCTTTTCTCCTTCTACACAGAATCCTTTAAGGCTGAGACATTATGAGAAATACAGGACAGTTTCTCATGCTGAGAATCAAAGTTCCCTCTGCCTATCAACCATCATACAGCAACCTAAGAAACAACCAATTAACCAAACATGACAAGGCATGATAACAGCCCAATATTATCCTTTTGGAAACTCAATCTAGGAACATTTTACAAACGTGTGATCAGGAAGGTTCACCAAAAATTTGGTTTGAGATGTGTGACATAATTTTTTTAAGCACTTGCCTTTTGGTTCTCTGTTGTGCTACTGAGCAATCTCTTGTGCGATTGTCCGTCAAGTTTTGTTTATTATAGTGCTAGATCAGATAAGAAAGTCAAGGGTATGCTCTCTATTCTCCGCTTGAATGTTGTTGACTGATTTATGTCACTTGTTATGATTGTTTGAGATGATTGTATAGATCATTGTCACTCATAGGTTATCAATCCAAAGATGTTACTGCTGTTCCATTTGTCTATTACTTTTTTAATCATTCAATAAAAGCAAATGAACTCAAGTAGTTAGGCTTTCACATATAATATGTGTAATGATATAAAGAATGGAATGGGTTCTTACATCACTATTTATGCTTTGGATACCCTTAATTTTGTAGGTAGGGTCATCCCTGAGAGTGTAATATATAGCTATGGAACTGTTCTGCTCGACCTTTTGAGTGGGAAACATATCCCTCCCAGCCATGTATGTTCTCTCTTATGAGGCTCTCTTACTGTTTTATTCAGCTATTCTATAACTAACTGTTTCTGTTAATTACACTCAAATTGCTGGAGTTTGGAATTCATTATCCTTCGCAATGAAATTTGTAACGAATGACCTCACTTGTTGTCCATCATTTAGCTGTGTTACACTGGAGTTTATATGAACGACTATTTTCTCCATTTCTATGATATGCATATACTGATTAATGACTTTTAACATAATCTTAGTTCTCTTTTTTTTAAAATCAATGATATGATCTTAGTGTCCTAATTTACCATTGTGTTGTACAAAATTGTTTGACGTTTATCATCAATTCTCACATGATTATTGTCTCTCAAGGCATTGGACTTGATAAGAGGGAAGAATCTATCTCTACTACTAGATTCATCCTTGGAAGGGCAGTATACAAATGAAGATGCAATGGAATTGGTTGAACTGTCCTCAAAATGTCTTCAATATGAGGCTAAAGATCGACCTGATATAAAGTTTGTTCTTTTAGCTGTAGCACCTCTACAGAAGCAGAAAGAGGTGAATTTTAAATAATGCTTTTGGCCTACTAAAAGCTTGCTATTTTGTTGTCCATCTGGGGTGGCATTATGTGTCGTTGATTTGTGTGTTTAAATCTATTTCCCAGGTTGCATCTCATGCACTAGTGGGCCTATCAAAAACGCAAGCAACACTACCTACCATGCTTTCTTCACTTGGAAAAGCTTGTGCGAGGATGGATCTAAGTGCAGTGCATGATATCTTGCTTAAAACAGGTTACAAAGATGAAGAAGGTGCAGAAAATGAGGTGAGATAGTGATTGATAGATGTTTCCATTTAATTCATACTGCATAGCTAGAATGAATATCCATAAAAACAGTTATCAAAAAGGAAAAAGGCAATACTTTAAGCTTGTCGTGAGCTCGAATGGTAGTGCTTCATTGTATTGGTTCCTTGCAAGCTCTTGTGCATGACATGGCATCACATTCATGGGAAACAGATTGTTGCTTTATTTCATTAGTCCAGGTCTTTTGCTACTACTTCTGCTTGTTTTTCTCACATTGTTATGGCACTTAGATTTTTTATAATTTTCTGAATTTTCTGCAAATGTCTTTTATTGAAGCTTTCATTTCAAGAGTGGACGCAACAGGTGCAAGATATGCTGAATACAAAGAAATTTGGAGACATCGCTTTCAGAGACAAGGACTTTAAGAATGCTATTGACTACTACTCAAAGGTATTTGCCTGTTTTATATGGAGTATTAAAGGCTATTTTCTGACATGAAATTCATTTTGACTTGCTGCATCTAAGAGGATCAGTGGGACATGTATGCATTTTATGTATATCTTTAGTAGCTATCATGGTATGGATATTGCCAATTTTCAACCAGCAGAGTTACAGTTTTTTTCCTTTTTAATTGCACAATGCAGTTAAGCAATCCTACCTAAATTGGAGTTTTGTAGGGAGTCTGCTACTTGTAGTGACCATCATATTACAGATGGCATGTTTGGGAGACGTGTAGCATTTGTGTTCTGTCAGCTGATTTGTTTCCCTTGGTGTTATAATGTTAAGGATGATACGTGTATAGTTAGAACTATTATATGTTTCACTGCTTTCTCTAACAATTTA